>WNWK01003102.1:102500-180270 GCA_009830355.1 Cherax destructor | reverse complement strand
CTATGGATTTGTACTAATGTCGGTTAGGTGGTCTCATGAGCTTCTGCTGGAGTGAAAATATTTCTGCATTTTCTTACCTTGCTGTCATTTAGTGGGTTGCTGAACACTGACTCATTGCTCTTAGAATTTTACTCATTTCCTGTTCATCGTCCGTATACGAATCTCCTCCTCAATAATGGTCCAATTCTACAGGTAGTTCTTAGCTTGGATTTTGGTATGCAGATGGTATGGTGGAGTGAAATATTTTGGGCTTCGCAACATCCTGTATGGCTCGTCTCTCACTTCCTCTGTCAGGTATGACATCTGTTCTTTGTTCTAATTCATGACCGGTCTCATCACTCTTTCAAAGATTTTTATGATGTGAGAAGTGAGGGCTACTGGTCTGTAATTTTTAGCTAGTGCTCTACTACCTCCCTTATGCAAAGGAGCTATGTCTGCACTCTTTAAGGCCTCTGGAATTTCACCTAGATCTAAGCTCTTTCTCCACAGAATACTAAGGGCTCTTGCTAATGGTACTTTGCACTGCTTTATAAATAAAGCATTCCATGAATCTGGTCCAGGTGCTGAGTGAGTGGGCATGTTGGCCATTTCTTTTCGAAATCTATGGGATTTGTACTAATGTCGGTTAGGTGGTCTGCGAGCCTTCTGCTGGAGTGAAAATATTTCTGCATTTTCTACCTTGCTGTCATTTAGTGGGTTGCTGAACACTGACTCATACTGTTCTTTTAGAATTTCACTCATTTCCTGTTCATCGTCCGTATACGAATCTCCTCTCAATAATGGTCCAATTCTACAGGTAGTTCTTAGCTTGGATTTTGCATAGGAGTAGAAATATTTTGGGTTTCTTGCAATATCCTGTATGGCTCTTTGTTCCCTTTGTACTTCTTCTGTCAGGTATGACATCTTAAGTTTTTGTTCTAATTCCGTGATCTCTCGGTTAAGGCTATCTCTCTTCTGTTGCAACATAACTGTGTTTTTCAGCAATTCAGTAACCCGTTTTCTTCTCCTGTACCATCTCCTACGCTCTCTCTCATATCTGATCTTCTTCGGGGTTTCCTCAATGGTACGTGTTTCATACATACCTTGTATGCTTCTGTATTCAGCTTCTCTAGGCACTGGTGGGGATTTAGGGTGCTCATGTCTGATTCCCATGATATGTCTGATAGCTCTTGGTTTATTTTTCCCAGTCAATTCTATGGTTATTAAAATTAAACTTACTGAACATTCCGTCTCTAACATTAGTGTCGCAGTTCCCTAACCCTGAGTTAATACTAGTTTGAACTTCTATGATGTTATGATCAGAGTATATTGTTTTTGTAACTGTTATGTCTCTGATTAATTCCTCGTTGTTTGTGAATATCAAATCCAGGGTATTTTCATTTCTAGTGGGATCAATTATCTGTTGGTTTAGTGAGTACTTTTCACAAAGCCTCATTAGTTCCCTGGTATGTGCCTGTTGGGCCAGGGTGCTTCCAGGAGTTATTTCTGGTATAACATTATGGTGCCTCATCTTCCATTTTACATGAGGAGATTAAAATCTCCAAGGATTAAAATGTTTGGGGTGGGATTTTCTAGCCTATCCAGATAGCTATGAAGTCAAGAATTCTATTAGTTTTAATACGAAAACTTACGCAGTGTTGTCTTGGCTTTAGACTACTGCTAACCATAACTCCTAAATCTTATTTGCTTTCAGTGATTAAGATGTACATTATTCAGTTTATAAGTGGCATGGTTATTCTCTCTATCTGCATCGCTCTAGCGTCCTCATGAGAATTAATCTGACGGCCAGGAGCTGAGCCTCGACCCATGCAAAGACAACTCTGAGACCAGAAACTAAAAAAAAAAAAATGAACTAAACAAGTGTGAACTATTCAGAAGTGCCAGGCAGACCTCGAAGTCACTTACTGTATGCCACTTCCAATGGGTCATCTCTCCCCGCGGCCTGGTCCCAGAGCAGACCTCCTGGTTGCTGGCCTGAATGACTGATCTGTTGGTGCTGGCAGCACGCACTCCAACATATGCACCACAGCCCGACTGATCAGGAACTTAAGTTCCCTCTTCAAAACAGCCAGAAGTTTGTTGGTAATTACCCTTATGCACGAAAGGAGGGCGTTGAAAAGTCAGGGACCTCTGACGCTCACTTAGTTCTCTCTAGTCGCTCCCCTGCTTTTTAATGAAGATACTTCGCACCGTCTGCCAAGTCTCTTGTAATCTCGCTGTACAGGTTTAGGACCAGTCCCTCCGGGATTTTCCATGTGCAAATTAAGATGCAACTTCCCCGCCTACGTTCCGAGGAGTACAGTTCAAAATACTTGAAGCGTTCCCAGTAGTTCAGATATTTGATTAAATGTATACAGGCAGTGAAAGCTCTACGTATGTTTTCTAGCTCGGCAATCTAGCCTGCCTTGAAGGGGACTTTAATATACAGCAGTATTCCCAGCCTGGGAGAGCAAATGGTTTGAAGAACATTATCTTTGGCTCAGCGTCTCTTGTTTTGAAAGTTCTTGTTATCCAGCCTATCATTTTCCTAGCAGTAGCGTAGCAACATTGTTGTGATCCTTGAATGTAAGATCCTCTAAAGTCATCATTCCCAAATCTCGCACATGGAACTCACTCTCTTAACTGAATGCTTTGTTGATGGCCTGGTTGACCAGGCCATCAACAAGGAAAGCTGGCCTAAAGCCGCGAAACCGGTCACGGGGATCTCACAAGTAAGGCCAAGACTGACTGTACTCAGACCTGTAACAAGACAGGAGATAAGAGAATACTTGAACTACTGTTGGAGTAGTGCGAGTACAAGGGTTTAAACACAACTATTACACGAGTACAGGAATCAAACAATTAGGCGAGTACATGGAAAATGGACACAAATAAAGTACAAAGCAATCCTTTAATGACGTTTCACCCACATAGTGGGCTTTATCAACTCACAAACAGATCTGATGGTACTCTTGTAATAGTGTATGTACTCGCCTAGAGTATATGCACTACTACAGAGGATGAGTATGAGAGCAGGTGTCAGAAGAGAGACAAAAGACTCACAGGGAAAGTCACTTTCTAGTCTATCACGCAAGAAGACGCAGCTAATCAACTATACACTCTTCTGACATAAAAGATTCTTATTCTTTAAGTTCAGGTAAAAATGATTTTCACTTTCACTTGGTTTTCATTTTACCAGTTTCTGCTTGAAATTTTCAATTTCTTGCAATTTTCTTAGTTTTTATGTAGTCAAGGAAAGACACAGGTGGCTAAACCAGATTTTAGTAAAGCGTTTCGCTCTGTGTGGAGGGAAACGTGTTCATAAAAGCTTGTTGTGCAACCTATTTGTTAGTCGTCAATTTTGACGAATTCACAGATAATTTACCTAACATCACATATTTACCTAACATCACATATTTACCTAACTAATAATTACCTATCGCCTAACATCGCATATAATTCCCTATCACATAATTACCTGAGCAAAAGGTTGAAACATCAGCCTCCACCTTTCCCAAGATGACACTTCAAATTAAACGACAGTTTTACGCAAACTCCGCAAAACACAATTATAGCTGCACTGATACAAAAAACTAAATGGGTAGACATTTTAAAATAGTTTGCCTTTAATTCTGAAGCTCAAGTAAAAAAAAAAAAAAAACTGAACGAAATAGACCAAAACACAGGGCAGCTTCAGGCAGTCTAAGGTGAGGTACACACCTTTGATATACCTTTGAAGGGTTTCGTAGGTTTGCACCACAGCCTGGATGATCAGGAACTTGTCAGGATCCCTCTTGAAGACAGCCAGGGGTCTGCTGGTGGATAACAACCTTCACCTAGGCTGAGGGACTGACTACCTCCTCTTCTACTGTCTACAGTTTCAACACCTTCAAATAACCTCTGTACTAAATAAATAAAGCCACTGACTGGCGAAACATCTTCATAATAATGATACTGATGTGTGGCCTGTGTCTCTCATTCATTAATAAAGATACCCAGGTGTTGTACACGTGTCTTATTCATCAATAAAGATACCCAGGTGTTGTACACTCTTCTTATTCATCAATTGTCCTTCCGTATGAAGGGAAGACGAACTGGTGGAGGGCAATAGCGCCTCCTTCCTAGCCTTCAGCCACTTCCAAAACTTCTTAAAGACCCGGAGAAGCAATTAACAGGTTGCCCCAAAACACAAAACATAATTTAACTTTTCCAGGACAAAAATTTGAAAAAAAAAAAAAAAAAAAAATGTGGAAGAAAAATCGAGAGAGAGAGAGAGTAAGGAGCTCTTGAAGAAATAACAATGGTTGACGCTTAAATAAACTACATGTAAATAAATATAAACTCATATGAACCTAACCTAAACGTCAAAAATGTACCTATTAAAAATACAACCAATCAATATATAAAATAAACTCGCTGAAACTGAATAATAACTGTGTGTGTGTGTGTGTGTGTGTGTGTGAGAGAGCGCGCGCGCGCGCGCGGACGTTCTTATTTCAATCCTCCTACTGCAAACTCCAGATATATTTATGCCAGGCAATACACCCCTTTGATATAGCTTTGTTGAGTTCCAAGAATGTTTCTACTCTCGGAGCCCGGCCATGGGCCAGGCTCGTCTACTGTGTATAATTCAGCTCAAGGAGTGGTGGAGGCTCGATCCGCCGTTTGCTAATTTCTAAACAGACACGCTACCTGTTTTATCCATGAAACTCTCGGCACAAATTATTTAGATCTATTGCAAAAATTTAAACGGGTGGATACAAGTTACGAGACGGGGCCAGAAGCGGCGCCTCGACCCCTGCAAACAAAACTAGTGAGTACAATTAGTTTTATGAAACACTAAATAGTGAAATTTAGTGACCAGTGTCCGTAGAGTTAAATGATGTAGAGTGATTACCTGGATATGGTTCCAGGAGCCAATGCCCAGTGTGAACTGGTCCTAGATCAGGCCTTCCAGTGAATGGTCTGAGCAACCAGATTGTTGGTGCTGGCTGCACGCAATCCAACATATGCAACAGCTCTCCCCATCAGGAACTGACTTGAACTTTTCACGTTCCCACTTGAAAACTGTTAGTGATCTGTTAGTAATTCCCCGTAAGTATGATGTTAGTGTCTGAAATGTCTTGGTCCCCTCACACTTACTGAGTTCTCTCTTAGTTGCAGCCACATAACCTCTCATCCACACTTCACACTTCCTCACATTCTTCCTAACACTCAGCTGGTATACAACACTAACACTCAGCAGGAAGACAACACTAACACTCAGCAGGAAGACAACACTAACACTCAGCAGGAAGACAACACTAACACTCAGCAGGAAGACAACACTAACACTCAGCTGGAAGACAACACTAACACTCAGCTGGAAGACAACACTAACACTCAGCTGGAAGACAACACTAACACTCAGCTGGAAGACAACACTAACACTCAGCTGGAAGACAACACTAACACTCAGCTGGAAGACAACACTAACACTCAGCTGGAAGACAACACTAACACTCAGCTGGAAGACAACACTAACACTCAGCAGGAAGACAACACTAACACTCAGCAGGAAGACAACACTAACACTCAGCTGGAAGACAACACTAACACTCAGCTGGAAGACAACACTAACACTCAGCTGGAAGACAACACTAACACTTAGCAGGAAGACAACACTAACACTCAGCAGGAAGACAACACTAACACTCAGCTGTAAGACAACACTAACACACTTAAGTTCACGATCAGAAATTAACGTTAAATGACGCCATTACAGTTATACATCACCAGAGGACACGGTTCATAATGTTCATCCAAGTTATACATCACCAGAGGACACGGTTCATAATGTTCATCCAAGTTATACATCACCAGAGGACACGGTTCATAATGTTCATCCAAGTCATACAACAGATGACAGAGTTCAAACTGTTCAAAAAAAAATACGATATTAAACGTAGAAAAAAGTCAACTACTCCACTAAGCTCCTGTGCCCCAGGAAGGAAAAACAATCAACCAGCGTAACGGGAATCATTTGTATGAGGAAGCGAAGTGCAATTTTCAATACACAGCTTCAGGAGTGAATAGGATAAGGTTCAAGAGGGCAAAAACCAATAATGCCGGTAAAGGCAGTGTTGGCTGCGGGTGTCAGGAGCTGAGACACGACCCCTTTGATACCTTTGAAGAGTTTCGAGAGTTTATCTACTCTCTTAGCCCGGCCATGGGCCAGGCTCGTCTGGTGCTTGCCTGGTCAACCAGGCTGTTGCTGCTGGAGGCCCGCTGCCCCACATATCCATCACAGCCTGGTTGATCTGGCACCTGGTGAAGATATTTGTCCAGTTTCCTCTTGAAGGCTTCTACACTGGTTCCAGCCGTGTTTCGGATATCTTCTGGTAAGATGTTGAATAGTCTGGGACCCCAGATGTTAATACAGTGCTCCCGTATTGTCCCCACCGCACCCCTGCTCCTCACTGGGTTTATTTTACACTTCCTCCCATATCTCTCACTCCAATATGTTGTTATGGCAGTGTGCAGATTTGGGACCAGGCCCTCAAGTACTTTCCAGGTATATATTATCATGTATCTCTCTCTCTTCCGCTCCAACGAGTACATGTTCAAGACTTGAAGGAGTTCCCAATAATTTAGATGTTTCAATGGCTCAATGTGAGCCGTAAACGATCTCTGGATTTGTTCCAGCTCTGCTATTTCTCCTGCCCTGAACGGGGCCGTCAGCACTGAGCAGTATTCTAAGTGAGGGAGCACTAGCGATTTGAATAGTGTCACCATTGGCATTATTTCCCATGTTTTGAAAGTTCTCAATACCCACCCCGTCATCTTCCTGGCTGTTGTGATCTTTGTCTTGTTATGGTCTTTTAAAGATAGATCAGCAGACCCACGCAACACAGGCAATACACAAATAACGCAATAAGTAAATCATCACACTTTTAATCGAAACTACTGCAACATTTGCATTTTATGGGAAAAGTAATCATTTTAATTTTTTCAAGTTGCATATATCCATATTACCCGCAAACTGGACAGGGAAGCTTATGACGACGTTTCGGACCGACCTGGATCATTTACAAGTCACTCTTGGTCCAAGTAGGGCCGAAACGCTAGTCACAAGCTTCTCTCTCCTGTGTGAGGGTTATTTGTGTGCTGTTCCAGTCACTACTGTTATTTTCTTTTCTTCACAAACAGTGCTCCGACACCTCACGATGGCAAGACGTAGATCCTCAGTGATAGGTTTGGTGTGGACGCTCCCAATAACGTCACATGCTGGCCAAACTTTACGAATGTTCTCGCACAACACTGCCACTAAGACATTTGTTGTTCCTGACCTACCCCCCCCCCCACACCTCTTTTTTGTGGGTAAAAGACAGCTTTAAAGGGAAGATGGAGACATACTCTTAAAAATCTATTTGACTTTACCATTTACAGTGTGGAAAAAAGACACTTATATACAGTGAAGAAAGACTAAAGGAATTGAAAATTGAAGAAGAGGACTAGAGAAGACATACGTACATACTCTTAAGAGTTACACTAGGTAGCACTGCTGCACAGTGAGGCTGGACTTTAATACTTTAAAGAATAGGACAAAAAACAACAATCAAACACTGTAGACAGTGAGAAATATTATGATACTGACAAAATGTGGAAAAAGACACGTGCAGTTCAGTCACGAGTGACCAAACATTTCCTATAATAAATATCCTGAACTGCACGTGTCTTTTTCCACATATCAGTATCATAATATTTCTCACTGTTTACAGTGTTTGATTGTTGTTTTTGTCCTATTATTTAAAGTATTAAAGTCCAGCCTCACTGTTCACTGTGCAGCAGTGCTACCTAGTGTAACTCTTCAGAGCATGTATGTCTTCTCTAATCTCTTTTACGGTTCAGTTCATTTAGCCTCTCCTTACAGCTCGTGCTTCTTGGCTCTAGAACACGTTTTGTTGAAAACCTTTGGGCCGTCTAGAGTTTTCCCTTACAATTCAACTTGGAAGGAAATCATCGCAGCAGAGGTGCAGCTATCACTGATTTTTAAACTAAGTCCCTAAACTATGACTAAAAAGCACGACGAACCAATATAAGAGGGTTCGCATATAACAGATTATTAATATATTCATGGAGAAGCGCTAAAGCTGTATGAATCATGCAGAGCCTGAAGAATGGAAGGCTATCAGGTTTAATCCGAGGAAAGGGATGGCAGCATCAAGGCACTGCGTTTGAAGGTTAGACCAGTGAAATACCTTCCCTGGCAAGCAGTGTCTGGCACTAACCTGTGTCACGGGTCATCAGTGGTCGTGACGACACACCCAACACCAGGGGGTCGTGACGACACGCCCAACACCAGGGGGTCGTGACGACACACCCAACACCAGGGGGTCGTGACGACACACCCAACACCAGGGGGTCGTGACGACACACCCAACACCAGAGGGTCGTGACGACACACCCAACACCAGGGGGTCGTGACGACACACCCAACACCAGGGGGTCGTGACGACACACCCAACACCATGGGGTCATGACGACATAAGCTACCACGACCACCCAACAATCTAACACAGTAACTACCATCACAACGACCAATAGCAGCTCAGCAGACAATCAGGCACTCGTTTACGACCAATGACAGCGCTAACTGGAGGTCATTCTCACTTCAGCAGCCAATCAGGAGACTTCCCTCGAGGTCATTCTCTGTCAGCCAATCAGAAAGCGAGCCAACGTTTCCTGCTGTTAGATTAAGTCCATCTCGCCCGGCTCAGGTATATTTGGGAACGCTTTATGCAGTCAGGGAGCTTATTCTCTTCTATCAGTAGGGTGAATATCACATCTAACCCTTCACGTATACTCCTGTCAAATTTCACGCCACTCTGGGCCTCATGTCCCTCTGGTGGAGAGGTAAATACTGCTTGCTACGTTTAGTGTTTATTCTCGTCAGTTCCTACAAGATAGGAAACTATCTTTCGTATACTCTCTGCACACTACGAAAATGTATTTCCCAATTTCTTCCAGAATCACTGACTTTTGGACCGACATCACAAACCCCTTCAGATTGGCAGACTGGGACTTACGCAGACCAATGACAGCGAGAACTATTCGGTCAAGAAAACGGAAAACACTTAAGCTCTAAAAGTTGAAACCGACCAGAAGAGTCATTCTCCAGTTATCGCACCCTACACGAGCGTCAGTTTTGTACCGTAATGTAAGGCGGTCATTAAAGCACTGGTGTCACGTTGACAAAACGTTGGTTTTGTAAACGTAGTGATTTAACTGCGTTATCTTTTGTGTTCTCACGCCCGCTGTTGCATTGAGAGAACGTACTTCCCAGTGCGGCAGTCATTGTGCGTTACCTTCTGATCAACTGAAATAGATTTGTTAGAGCTTATTGCTTGGGTAACGTTTAAAATGTGTTGGGCATTTATTCTGTGTCCATGTATTGTTTGTAACGGCTTGACAAAGCTCCTGGTGAGCGAAACGTTGCCACAATAAAATGTCACATTAGTTGCATTTGTTTTCTTTTACTTAACATATTGTCGGTAATTCTACCAATATTTATACAAAGTTTTGGTCTCCTTACTACAGGATGGATATAGATTCATTGGAGAACATACAAAGAAGAATGACTAAAATGATTTACAGTATAAGAAATCTCCCGTATGAAGATAGACTTAGAGCGTTGAATCTCCACTCTCTGGAGAGACGTAGAATGAGGGGAGATATCATCGAGGTGTACAAGTGGATGATGGGCATAAACAAAGGAGATATTAATAAAATACTGAGGATATCGAACCAAGTAAGAACAAGAAATAACGGATTTAAATTGGATAAATTTAGATTTAGAAAGGACATAGGCAAGTACTGGTTTTCGAACAGAGTTGTAGATGCGTGGAACAATCTTCCGAGTACTGTGATAGAGGCTAGGACCTTGGGTGGCTTTAAAAAGAGATTGGACAAATATATGAGTGGGAGGGGCTGGGTTTGATTTGTGTCGTGAGTACGGGAATAAATTCTTAGGTAGTGGTGGTTTTGATAAGGACCTGCCTTGTATGGGCCAGTAGGCCTTCTGCAGTGTTCCTCCATTCTTATGTTCTTATGTTATGTTCTTAAATATTCTGTTTGTGGGATGGATTTGTGAAGGACTTGCCTACTATGGACCAACAGGTCTGTTGCAGTGTTCCTCCTTTCTTATGTTCTTAAATCGCTGGACCACAGATGGCTCCAACTTCATGCTGTTCACTATTTGTATGTCTCATAACAATAAAAAGGATTTCAAATGAGCTGATGGAGGTAACAGCTCTTAGCTTGTAAATAAAAGTTAGGAACCCTTAACCTAACCTTGTAAAATCCCATGTAAAAAAAATTACGTATAGAAACAAACTGGCATAAATCCCTATAACAAAAAAATGAAGGCTGTCTATCAAGAAGACAAATCGCGAAACTACTTTTTTTTCTGTCTTTAGTTAGTGGAAGGTGTAGAAGAGGTGAAGATAAACAACAATACACAGTTTCAAGAGCATATACGATCACTCCTCAAGGACAGAAATAGGTCAAACTTGCTGAAAGACGGGACCAGGAACTATGACTAGATCTCTGTAAGCACAACTAGGTGAATCAAGTCTAACTACAGCAACAATTACAGAAGGAGAATAATGTTAGAAACATAACTACGTGTGCCTGACACACAAGTCCTCACCATTATTTTGCTCTACCTCTAAGATGTGTATCTCGTCACACACTGCGTGTACTGCTGTCACCTCATATACTCGCCTTAACACAAGTACACTATAAATGCGAAAGTGAAATGAAACGACGCATACATCTCACAAGGAACAATGAACTTTAATTTCCCCATACCAGAGAAGTAAATATTGCTTGTTACGTGTTTACCAACATCCCTGCCAAGTCTTTCCGAGTCTTAATTTCCCCTGGCATTAGCGAGGTAATTGTTTGACATTACTCGCCTATTTTTCGTCAACTGATACGCCATCTTAGACCGTCTTACCCTTCACCATTCAGTTGATTATCATTTGTCACATCTAAAAGTATTCTCTTGATACGTGCCATGCCATTCTGAGCCTTAATCTAGGTGGTAAAAAAGGCGTTACTAACTCCTGATGGACACTTCCTGGCCCACTACAGCCGTATTATTCCGTACCGGGACACGTTCATTGAGTAGATTTCCTTCGTGCAGTTGCCGTCCCAAGGAATATAAGCAGTAACCTTAATTACCAGACAATATTCTGTTTTACAACCTCTTTAACATCTAGTCAGTATACGCAGGGCCGAGTTGCAGTTTCATCAATTTACGCAATAAACCTCTTGAAATTCCCTTCATTGTACGCTCTATTATATTTCCAGGCTTGGAGTTAGAAGTGTGTGGAGTTTGAACAATGTGAGTTGAAATAAGAGTTCACGGACAGTGTGTGGATCAAGGACAGTCTGTATGAGTTACTACACAGTTTGTGTGAGTTACAACACAACAATAATAAAATATTGAAAGGAATTTAACAACAAGAAAAGAGACAGCGAGGTTCGGCTCTTTCCAAAACTAAGGTAGGCCCCACCTACTCCCTCTCTTCTTTCAACACTGGCTAACCCAGTCCCTTTCTTCCCCTTCCACCCCTGCTCCTTCCCTCCATTCCCCCTCTCCTCTGCCAACCCAATCCTCCAACCCCCTCTTCCCTTTCCCTGCTTGCTGGTGAAGGCCCTGGCTACACAACACCACACACCACTTCCGCTGGTAACTCAACCATCACAAGACATTTTCGGAGATGAGCACTTAGCAGCTTCCTCCCTCACCTGTAAACCAGTACAACTCTCAACACACACTGCCTGTAAAGCAGTACAAATCTCAACACACACTGCCTGTAAACCAGTACAAATCTCAACACACACTGCCTGTAAAGCAGTACAAATCTCAACACACACTGCTTGTAAACCAGTACAACTCTCAACAAACACTGCCTGTAAAGCAGTACAACTCTCAACACACACTGCTTGTAAACCAGTACAACTCTCAACACACACTGCTTGTAAACCAGTACAACTCTCAACACACACTGCTTGTAAACCAGTACAACTCTCAACACACTGCCTGTAAACCAGTACAAATCTCAATACACACTGCTTGTAAACCAGTACAAATCTCAATACACACTGCTTGTAAACCAGTACAACTCTCAACACACTGCCTGTAAACCAGTACAAATCTCAACACACACTGCCTGTAAAGCAGTACAAATCTCAACACACACTGCCTGTAAAGCAGTACAAATCTCAACACACACTGCCTGTAAAGCAATACAAATCTCAACACACACTGCCTGTAAAGCAATACAAATCTCAACACACACTGCCTGTAAAGCAATACAAATCTCAACACACACTGCCTGTAAAGCAGTACAAATCTCAACACACACTGCCCGTAAAGCAGTACAAATCTCAAAACACACTGCCCGTAAAGCAGGAACATCAACACACACTGCCTGTAAAGCAGGAACATCAACACACACTGCCTGTAAAGCAGGAACATCAACGTACGCTGCATGTAGAGCAGCAAGCATTAACAAAGATGCTACAATACAACCTGTCCTCTACTCTAGGATTTACACAATCAGTAACATCAATGTCATCACGCTCCCAGTACCCTAACATCAATGTCATCACGCTCCCAGTACCCTAACATCAATGTCATCACGCTCCCAGTACCCTAACATCAATGTCATCACGCTCCCAGTACCCTAACATCAATGTCATCACGCTCCCAGTACCCTAACATCAATGTCATCACGCTCCCAGTACCCTAACATCAATGTCATCACGCTCCCAGTACCCTAACATCAATGTCATCACGCTCCCAGTACCCTAACATCAATGTCATCGCGCTCCCAGTACCCTAACATCAATGTCATCGCGCTCCCAGTACCCTAACATCAATGTCTTCACGCTCCCAGTACCCTAACATCAATGTCATCACGCTCCCAGTACCCTAACATCAATGTCATCACGCTCCCAGTACCCTAACATCAATGTCCTCACGCTCCCAGTACCCTAACATCAATGTCATCACGTTCCCAGTACCCTAACATCAATGTCATCACGCTACCAGTACCCTAACATCAATGTCATCACGCTCCCAGTACCCTAACATCAATGTCTTCACGCTCCCAGTACCCTAACATCAATGTCATCACGCTCCCAGTACACTAACATCAATGTCATCACGCTCCCAGTACCCTAACATCAATGTCATCACGCTCCCAGTACCCTAACATCAATGTTTTCACGCTCCCAGTACCCTAACATCAATGTCTTCACGCTCCCAGTACCCTAATATCAATGTCTTCACGCTCCCAGTACCCTAACATCAATGTCTTCACGCTCCTATAAACTTACAAAAATTATTTTAAGTTAGGTTACGCTACATACAAATATAAATCCATATTTAATGATATATAAAGACCAGAAAACGTTCAAATTTGCACGCCCAACTCATGGGTGCAGTGTCCAATGTATATATATATATAAATCATGAAGCGGATCGGATGAGGCCTTCTCGTGTTATGAGCGGAATAAAAACGAAAGTTAAGAGGAAGGAAAAAATATTTCAGGCAACCACTTGATTTTACCACTGCGGGGATACGTAAATATTGCACACACGTCATTCCTGGCCACACACGTAATCAATATGTCTACAAAAGACAAAAGAACCACCGAGAAGGCTTGCAAGAACGACTTGAAAAAATGACATTATATATATTCAAACACACGCATACAGTGTGTGTGCGTGCGCGCACGCGCATGCATTCACTTAGTTGTGTTTCCAGGGGCCGAGCCACAGCTCCTGGCCTCCGCTTCTTAATTACTAGCAACCAGTTTTACTTATTGCTAGCATGAAGGACCTCCTCACACTACTCTTGAAGCTGCTTCTGGTGTCTGCATCCACCACCTCTTAATTTCGTTCGTTTCATTTAACAGTGATACTGAAGTAGTATTTCCTAACGTCCTTGTGCATCGTTATGTTCAGTGCATCGTTATGTTCAGTGCAGGTCTCTTCGCGTACTTCGATCCATCAGTAATAATCCACTCTACCCGGTTCTCTGAGTATTCTGTATCCCAGTACAACTGACGTCATTCATTATAAAAATCTTTGAAATTGTGTTGAGAAGTATGAGCGCTGAACACATGGAGTAATATTTACCCAACTCTGGACAATATGAGACTACAACAGGTCGCTCCTGCCTCTGGCAACTGCTGCACCACTATACAATGAATGCTGACGTAATACAGTACAGAGTTTGACAGAACCTTCTAAAAGCGTGATCTTGTAGCACACTAAATGTTTGCAAAAAATGTGAAACTGGACAAATGGATGTTCAAATTTATAGTAAACGGGACAATAACAAAGCAAACTCAGAGGATGCTTCTTGTAGGTTCGCCGGTGGTGTCCCGTCCCGGGTCTTCTCCAGATGGTGACCCGGCTTCTGTTCCTGGAAGCCCAGTACTCTCCAAAAGTAGCTTTCACCTTCCCGTAGACCCTTATGGGTTTAGCGCTTAGTTATGATCATAATAAAATCACCTTCTCGTAACTGATATAGACAGAGACATTACTCATAGGACTGAATCTTTCTTTACAGACGATACTAGAATTTGCATAAGTGTTTCATTGAGGACACAATAGATATCTAAGCCGACACACACAAATCTAGAAATTTAAAGAGGATAAAATTCAGTTGCAGTAACAAAAAATTTTTAAGAAATAAAAACACAAATAAAGCACTTGACAGAACCGAAGATGAATGTAAGTGATTCAGGAGTAATGATGCCGGAAGATCATACGTTCAAGGGTAACAACAGTGTTATTTTCACATCTAGAAAATAATATACTCTCCTATGTGCGGGTTATTTGTGTATTGTTCCAGTCACAAAATTGTGACTGTGATAGCAAGGCAATAATGTAGACTTGACTGCCCCTGTGTACACTAACGGTCTCTTTCATGGCAGGTGAAACGGTAGATTTGGAAAAATATACTAAGAACTTCCACTGCGTTATGAAGAAAGAAAAATGCGAAATAAAAACTAGAGCAGAGTATAAATTAATTCTAACCACTCAACAGAAGGAAAAACTAATAATGTCATAGGCTCTTACTTTCAAGAGTCACAACACTGTCAGTATCACAACCTCAAGGAAAATGATATGATGAATAACCAGAACCTTCAATGATGAAATATTCACCCCCAATGAAAAGCGGAGGTGCCATGAGTACACTAAGAGACAACACTAAGTGTCAGGGGCCCAACACTGTTCAACCGCCTTCAAGCATATATAAGGGAGATAATCAATAAACTCCTAGGTTTCTTCGAGAGGGAACTGGACAGGCACCTAAAGTCAATACCTGATCAATCAGGTTGAGGTTCGTACACCGGTTTGCGTGCGGCTGGCAGTAACAGCCTGATTCACCAGGCCCTGATTCACCACGAAGCCAGGTCATGGACCGGGCCGCGGGGGCGTTGACCATGGAACACCCTCTATGTATACTCAAGGTAATAGTCTTCTTTATGTCACTTCTCTCTAGGCTGGAATATTGCTGTACACTAACAGGCCCCTTTAAAGCAGGCAAAATAGCAGACCTGAAGAATGTACAGAGAACCTTCACTGCACGTATAAAGTTAGTCAAGTACCTATATGACTTGAACGTTCTAGTCATCCAGTCTATCATTTTCTTCTAGTAGCGATAGCAACATTGCTGTAATTTTTTACAACTGCCTCCAAACAGTTCTTTTTAAATTTAGTAATTGATACAGAAGAGGTTACTAGCCTCTTACTCCCGGCCTTTTTTGTCGACTCTTACGACACGCATGGCTTACGGAGGAAGGATTCTTTTCCTTTTCCCCAAGGAGATAATAAATAAAGAAGAATAAGAACTACTAAGAAAACAGAAGAAAACTCAGATGGGTGTGTGTATATATGCGAGTACATGCAGGTATAGTGTGACCCAAGTGTAAGTAGAAAAAGCAAGATATACCTGTTATCTTACATGTTTATGAGACAGAAAAAGACACCAGCAATCCTACCATCATGTAAAACCATTACAGGCTTCCGTTTCACACTCACTTGGCAGGACGGTAGTACCTCCCTAGGTGGTTGCTCTCTACCAACCTATTACCTAGGTTCTCAATAATAATAAAAAAATAAAACCATATGCACTTCCCTTGTGGCTATGTTGCAGACCAGTGTTGCACAGCCTGACCACAATAATGTACTAATTGTAACAGCATACTCAAGAGTTGTGGTTGGTGTCTGGCTTCCGGTGCTACACTTGTGGACCACCACACACCTCTACTCACCCAGTTGTGTTTGTGGGGGTCGAGTCTCAGCCCTTAACCCCCGCCTATAACACTACTTGGATCTGGCTTATGGCTTCTTGAAACTTACCATACCTACTCTCCAAACTGAATAGTGAGTTTCCATCCACCACTTTTCATGTTGCACACTTTACCACAGAAGCTGAACCCTTCTCCAGGCTGAGGGACTGACCACCTCAAATACTTTTTCGCCAAGGTTGATGGACTGATTACAACCTCCTTTCACTACTACAACTGCTGCCTCTGTATTTGTATTTATACCATTTTCAATGTGTTGCATGTACCTGAAGGAACATTGTATTGCCTGAAGGATATCTAAAGGATGTTTCGGGGGGGGGGGGTGTCAATGGCCCCACGGCCCGGTCCCAGACAAATAATGTTACACACTTTACAGTGAAGCCAACAGCAAGAGCCTGGTAGCCCAGGCAAGCAACAGAAAAGCCTCGTTACTGACAAGACTTACCATACCTACGAAGACTCTGGAAACCTGTGACAGGTATATCAAAGGTATGACAAGTTTCGAGGACTCTTCTACTATGGCAGCCCGGCCTGAAGTCAGGCTTCCAGACAGTCAACCAAGCTGTTGGTGCTAATGTACCCACATGGCCTTCGCCAATTCCTCATGGGTATTATTGTGTATCTCTACCCGAAAGATCCTACTGTCGCCTAGCTACGTATATATTATTACCACTACTCCACTATCTCCCTCTCCTACATTCACTTCTTCATCCTTTCCACTCTGTTTTTCTCTCTCCCTCTCTCTGTCTTGCCACTTTCTGCCGTTCCTCCTCCTGCAACAAGTCACCCACCTCCATAAGTTTATTGGTCCTGGTAAAACTTCCACCCCCGTCCCACCTGCTTCACCAAACTTATACTCTCTCTTTATACCTGAGATTTTTTTTATACTCGGTGAGTTTTAACTTTCATTTTTAGTTTTAGTTTTTTTTTTGTAATTTAAAGACATTCTAGGATCAGCTGTGATCAATGGAATCGACAACACGTAAATTCTCCATTATGAACAGAGTACATATCACAATACTCTGGCTGCAATGCTTCTTAACTAAGCAACAAGTAGAAGTGAAAACTGAGTCACATCACAGTCCAGGAGGGACTGTGATGTCGCGGCAGAGGAACAAAAATGGGAGAAAGTTAAAAAGGACACAAATTCTTCCACTTAGTACAGCTTTATTGGAAAAGTTTCGCTCCTGTGGGCTGTCTACCCTTTAAATACACTTATTTGAAGTGATAAGTGTCCTAAGCCCGAAACGTCTTCAGTAAAGGTGTCCTAAATTAATAAAAATTTTCCATCTACATGCTCGGCATTCACTGCCTTCTTAGTGCAATAACAAAATAGAAAACAGGTGAAAGCATCGGGACGTGAGGGGACATGCAAGATCAGATCAACTAACGTGTGTTCTGAAGCCTAGAGCATGTTACGGTGTGGAGAGTAACATATATATGTTACGTTACAGTGTGGAGAGTAAGACGCATGTTACGGTGTGGAGAATAAGATGTGCAACAGTTGGGTATCTATGGAGCTGAACACTTCTCCAGGCTGAGGGAATGACCCCCTCAGAAAGTATTTATCCATCATCTTTACTTGATTGAAGAAGCCTTCTGTATAGGCGGAACATTTCAATCAACAATAAAGATACTCACTGTTGCACACGTGTCTTACTCCTCGGTAATAAATACTATTTCCAACATTTTCAAGTGTACTGGAAGAAGGGTGTGAACCAATGATGTGGTTGTGGTGGATGTCGAATAAAACACCCGCTGAAACACCCACCACAAGATTCGTGGGATGATGTTACGCGCCAGGATTCAATATCCTTGATGATGATTACACATCATTTAGGTAATTTTGGATATAAACAAAACGCTTTGTGGGATGACTATACAAGAGTTATAAGTTTACCTGTTGTTAATTCAGAAGTCATCGCTTCCCTGCTGCCCGATCCTAGAAAAGACCTAGTTAAGAGCATGATGAAGCAGGCTGTTGATGCTGGCAGCATCAACAGCCTGTGTCCAAAGAATATTTAATACAGACTAGTAGAACTAAGGCCACCTTTTGTAAACATTAACATTAATATAGATTATATTAGGCCACTCTTGGAGTATGCAGAGCCAGCATGGAGCCCGCATCTGTTTAAGCGTGCAAATAAGCAAGAGAACACTATAAAGCTCACCATCAACTTGGTATCGGAGTTGAAGGGGAAAAGAATAGTGGAGGAGTCTGGAGGAACTCAAAAACCCAAGAGAGCCACCGGGAGACATGCTCATGACATACAAAATACTCAGAGAACTCCAGAGTGCATAGGAACAAGCTGTGAAGAGGGTAGCCAAAGGACACCCATGGCAGCTAGAGAGGAGTGCATTAGAGGAGCGGAAGGAGGAAAATACCACACAGTTTCCTGAGAAAGTTTGCTCAGGTGTTGCAGGATAAGACACAATAAAACCAGTCGATAGTAGTAAATATGGGGGATTAACAAAGAGGCCTTTTCCGATACCCGGCTATAATTATTACCAAATATAAAAATTATAAAAGCAACTATGCCTCAACCCTAGCAAAGCCAAATCAGTGAATACGCATACATCTAAACACACACACACACACCTACACACACACACACACACATACACACACACACACATACACACACCTGAGAGAGACATTAATGGCAAGTATGAGCGTAAAGTTGTCTGCAGAGTAGTGATATGTGTCATCTAGATGGCACGTGTTGTCATCTTAAAGAGCATGGTGTTCTAAGACCTACCTCAACCCATATACAACATTATTATCACTTAGTCTGACCATAAATACCTCCCTGAGTATTTCTAGACGCCGCCACCACAAACAAATTATTATTTCTAGCCACACACACTTAATATAAACCAGATTATTTCTGGAGGAGACATGTACCTGTGACTGGTGTCAAGGGTTCTTCTGCCCTCGCAGACGGGCTTAATTTTCCTAACACTACAGAAATGAGTCCGAAATTTCGCTCGAGCAAACTTATAAAAGATAAAGTTTAACACACACACTATAATATATATATATATATATATATATATATATATATATATATATATATATATCTGGAGAGGGTATAATCCAACGCCCCCACGGCCCAGTCAGTGATCGGAGTATAAATACTGGAGAACCAGCGGGAGGCTCGATCCTTCAGAGCGGAACAACTAGAAGTCAAGTCTACTGCCATAAGATACAGTAATTCCAGCTTCAACATAATATATTAAAGGTGCTACGAATAAAAAAATCTCGTAGTTGGATTTGAGTTCCGGAGTGATGGAGCATCACCGGGTGCTTAATCTCACGCTCGGCAGACGGTGCAAAAACTACTAAAAACTAGGGGTGCAACGAGCGAGTTACCAGACAATAAGTATGAGGGGGACCAAGACTTAACACCCGCCCTTCATACACACGACGAAGGCAATTACCATTGGACAACTAGGTGTCTTCTAGAGGGAAGCTTATAGGTTGTATAACACTTGAGTCTCCTACCAGACTACTGCCGAGAAAACCAAGGTCATTCCTTTATAGTATGGCAGGTTTGACCTTCATAATGTCTCTGCTCTCCTGCTCCCAGAGCTTTATCATACCTTGTCTTAAAACTGTGTATGGTTCCTGCCTCCACTATATCATTCTCTAGTCCATTCCACTTCCTGACTACTCTGTGGCTGAAGAAATGTTTCCTGACATCCCTTTGACTCATCTGAGTCTTCAGCTTCCAGTTGTGTCCCCTTGTTTCTGTGTTCCCTCTCTGAAACAACCTGTCACTATCTACCTTGTCAATTCCGCCAGTATTTTGTATGTCGTTATCATGTCTCCTCTGACCTTCTTTCCTCCAGTGTTGTTAGTCCTATTTCCCTCAGCCTTTCTTCATAAGACAGACCCTGAGTTGTGGGAACTAACCTTGTCGCCAAACCTTGCACTTTCTCTAGTTTCTTGACGTGCTTGACCAGGTGTGGGTTCCAGACTGGGCTGCATACTCTAGTATGGGCCTGACGTATACGGTATACAGTGTCTGTGTGTGTGTGTGTGTGTGTGTGTGTGTGTGTGAGAGTGAGAGAGTGAGAGAGTGAGAGAGTGAGAGAGTGAGAGAGAGAGAGAGAGAGAGACAGAGAGAGAGAGAGAGAGAGAGAGAGAGAGAGAGAGAGAGAGAGAGAGAGAGAGAGAGAAATAGTCAGAATATAAAATCAGTTGACCAAATGAAATCGCTGGCACGCAGATGGCTCCAACTTCGTTCTTTTCCTTTTTGAATATCTCTTAACAGTAAAAAGGCTTTGATATGGGTAACAACTCTTAGCTTGTAAATGAAGTTAGGAACCCTAAACCTAACCTTGCAAAACCCTGTGTAAAAAGAGTGAGAGGGAGAGGGAGATACATGCTGGTCATCATATAACAATCATTAGCGTCAGGTGACAGTAACAATAACTAGAGTGTACTCAGCGAATGTAACCAACGCATCTGAGCCCAGAGAGCTCAACAGAGTGCAAGTCATAGTTACCAACATCCGCCCAGGCAGAGTAGCAGCCAGTGCTGCCAAGTCCAAGTTACACTTAAGTTTTCCACGAAGTAACAACTGTGTCAATGACTCATTGTAACCTTACCTGTGAAACAGAAAAAGTTACGCATTACTTTAAAACACTTTAACTAACCTAACTTTACACTAATAACTGCAATAATAATAAATACAACAATAAAGGTCAGTTCTTTATTTAATTACTCTAGTTGCACATTAGGAAGATTTTGTTTGCTCTCTGATGAATAAAGCCTTGCATATAATTTATTAATGTCAAGATATTAATTAAAAGACACATTTTTCATGCTTGTAGAAAAAATGATAAAGAATAAAAATGGCGAGTGTACGAAGAGAAGTGGTGAGAAATGTGTTAATTTGTTACACTCTCAGAACACAGACGAACCTTAACCAAGGTGGTGGTGGTACTGTGGTGGTGGTAGTGGTACTGTGGTGGTGATGGTGCTGTGGTGGTGGTGGTGCTGTGGTGATGGTGCTGTGGTGGTGGTGGTGGTGCTGTGGTGGGAAATGTGTTAATTTGTTACACTCTCAGAACACAGACGAACCTTAACCAAGGTGGTGGTGGTACTGTGGTGGTGGTAGTGGTACTGTGGTGGTGATGGTGCTGTGGTGGTGGTGGTGCTGTGGTGATGGTGCTGTGGTGGTGGTGTGGTGGTGGTACTGTGGTGGTGGTAGTGGTACTATGGTGGTAGTGGTGGTACTATGGTGGTGGTGGTGGTACTATGGTGGTGGTGGTACTATGGGGTATGTCTAAGGCAAGGTTCAGGTGAGGGAGAAGTTTGTGTTGAGTACATGGTAGATGAGGACAGTATTCACCGCTGACTCACCTATACTCAGCTTCGTGCAGAGGAGAGGCAAGAATGATACACAAGCTAGGAGACTGTCTAGCCTTCTCACTCTAACCACCACTTGATAATGGGCTATCACGGAAGCGAAACATCGTCTAGTATAATGCTAGTCACGGTACTGTGGCTTATTTTTCATACTGATCTAGTTTGACATTTAGTATAGAGAGTGAGTTTCTGAAAGAGAGGGTCGTCCCGTGGCTCGGTTGGTAGCGCACTCAGTTCACTTACTGAGTGTCCGGGGTTCGATCCCCGGTACTGGTGGAAACATTAGGGTTGTTTCTTTACATCTGCTGCCTATATTCACCCAGCAGTAAGTAGGTACCTGGGTGTTAATCGACTGGTGTGGGTGGCATCCTGGGTGGTGGTAGTATACCTAAGAGTGCTGGGCCTTTGAAATGAGCTGAGGTAGGATAACAGCTCTTAGCCTGTAAAACTGATTTGTGTAATATATAGAGATGTATGTGTGTGTGTGTGTGTGTGTGTGTGTCGAATAGGTGAAACTGGTCAATTAGCAAGAACTCATTTAACCTTAAGTCCTTTCTTAAATGTTCTCTTATACATTTAAAGATAATTTTTTCATTTATGTTAATGTAAAAATTTATAATTTTGTACCAAAAGAACCTTAGAAAACTTACTTAACCTTATAACAAACGCAATTTAATTTAGCCTAATCCAACTAAATATATTTTAGATAAGTTTACAATCATTTAATAATAAACAAACACAATGAAATATATTTTCTTCGTTAGGTTCAAAATTATTTTTGCGAAATTAAAGCGCACACAAATTTTCACTTGCCTTATTCGGCAAGAAGACCGTTGCTATTTAAGCCAAAATAACAAATTTTACCTATTCGGCACGACATATATAATTAACTCCAGTTGCTTTAATCGTTTTTAGTTTATTTCAAGAAAAAAGTGCATTTAGAAACATGCAATTTATTTAAGAATAGGCTACCTGTCTCCCTGTTGATGGTTACAAGGGGCATCTCCCCCGCGGCCCGGTCCTGTGGCAGTGACGAAGAAAGTGTAAATGATGAAGATATGGCTTTAATATTCTCCCTACCCTGAGGTATATATTCACCTAACCTGTCAACAAGGTATATACACCGAGATGAACGTGCTTGTTCACTGAATAATCACTTTATTCCAAAATTGGATGTTTAAAATATACTTTATGATAGCGTACAAATATATTGCAGCCTTAATGACGCAGGTGCAGTCGATCGGCTTCAAACCCAACAAAGAAGGTTGTTAAAAGACTGACGGAACATTGGCTTGGGCATCCACAGGGATCTATTAAAATAGTTTGGCGTGGCGTCATGACATTCCTCGCAAGTCTGGGATCCACAATCGTGACCTCAAGCCACACCTGTTGATCACCTCGCTACCAAACACTGAAACCCACAGTGTATATTCAGCACATACCACCACTAACTTAGTGTAAGGTATACACACGGTGAAACACAAGAACACATAAGCATGGTGTCAGGAGCTATGACTCAACCACTGCCAGAACAACTATGTGAGGACAACACAAGCAAAGAACAGGTAAACCGTAAGAACACAAAACTGTGGCAGGAGCTATGACTCAACCCCTGCAGCACAACTAGGTGAGGACAACACGAGTAAACAGCAGGTGAAGCACTAGAGAACAAGCTCAGGGTATAAATTACCACTCCATCTTAGCCTTGAGTCAGCCAGGTGACACTCAGGAAAATGTTTACACATTACCGCAAGCACTAACTGTCTGTGCTGCTGTTTAGAAAGTTCCTCCTCGTATAAATTTAACTTCCTTTCGTTGTGCACAATATTTGCTTGCAAGAGAAACACCAAGGATAATACAAGGCGAGTACACACACACGCTTTTCCTTACATTACGTTACCAGACCTGGGTGCTGGTCGCGGCGACGATGATACCTGCACCCATCTACATTTAATTCATAACCCAGACACTGGAGATAAAAACTAGACGAAATGTCTATCTGTTTAGTTTTCAATTCCAATTTGTGGGTTGTTACTTGTTCTGGTCACGGTACTGTGGTTGTTACTTGTTCTGGTCACGGTACTGTGGTTACTTGTTCTGGTCACGGTACTGTGGTTGTTACTTGTTCTGGTCACGGTATTGTGGTTGTTACTTGTTCTGGTCACGGTACTGTGGTTGTTACTTGTTCTGGCCACGGTACTGTGGTTGTTACTTGTTTTGGCCACGATGTGTACTCTGTACGGTATGTTACTTGTTCTGGCCACCTGGTACGTGGTTGTTACTTGTTCTGCCCACGGTACTGTGGTTGTTACTTGTTCTGGTCACGGTACTGTGGTTGTTACTTGTTCTGGTCACGGTACTGTGGTTGTTACTTGTTCTGGTCACGGTACTGTGGTTGTTACTTGTTCTGGCCACGGTACTGTGGTTGTTACTTGTTCTGGCCACGGTACTGTGGTTGTTACTTGTTCTGGCCACGGTACTGTGGTTGTTACTTGTTCTGGCCACGGTACTGTGGTTGTTACTTGTTCTGGCCACGGTACTGTGGTTGTTACTTGTTCTTGTCACGGTACTGTGGTTATTTGTTCTGGTCACGTTACTATGGTTGTTACTGTTCATGCGGAGGTAAACTACGGGTAGACACCCAGGTGTCAGTAAGCAGAGCAGGTAAGAGCTTCCTGGTGTAACTCCGGGTAGACACCCAGGTGTCAGTAAGCAGAGCAGGTAAGAGCTTCCTGGTGTAAACTACGGGTAGACACCCAGGTGTCAGTAAGCAGAGCAGGTAAGGCTTCCTGGTGTAAACTACGGTAGACACTCCAGGTGTCAGTAAGCAGAGCAGGTAGAGCTTCCTGGGTGTAAACTACGGGTAGACACCCAGGTGTCAGTAAGCAGAGCAGGTAAGAGCTTCCTGGTGTAAACTACTGGTAGACACCCAGGTGTCAGTAAGCAGAGCAGGTAAGAGCTTCCTGGTGTAAACTACTGGTAGACACCCAGGTGTCAGTAAGCAGAGCAGGTAAGAGATTCCTGGTGTAAACTACTGGTAGACACCCAGGTGTCAGTAAGCAGAGCAGGTAAGAGCTTCCTGGTGTAAACTACTGGTAGACACCCAGGTGTCAGTAAGCAGAGCAGGTAAGAGCTTCCTGGTGTAAACTCGTAAAAAGTAACAAAGAAATTTAATCGAGCTTTTTTTCAACGTCAGTTTCATCCAAAAAAAAGAACATTTGAATTTAAAAATGGGCTTTGAATTTCTTTTATGTGTCGGAATAATTCGGAAACTTTTAATGGATTCAAAAGATTTTTTTACATAACTGTGTAATGTACAAAGTATTAGAATTAAGAAAATGCTTTAGTGACTTTTAAATGTTAGAGTAATTCACAGAACATTGACTGTAAATGCAAAAATACTTCCGAATGCTTTTTATATTCTATTTAATTAGCAAAATATTAAAGCATATATATAAACCCTTTATTAACCAGAAAATTATACATTAGTTGTTAAATGAACCTAATAAATGTAAAATTTATATTTATATGAATGGCCAGGGAGAACTACCACAGTGCCGTCAATATTAGTGAAGCTTCTTTGTTGAGTGCTTGGTCAACCAAGTTGTTGATGCCAGCGGACTGCACAGCCATCACAACGTGGCTGATTTGTTTGCTTTTAAGAGGTTATGGCTCATGTCCCTCGTGAAACACTTCATTTTGCTGTGGCACTTAATTCTGGTACAAATGCCCTGCTTCCTATCCCAAGACTCGAAATTCACCATAGGTATATTAGAGAAGCCTGGCATTTTATCCCTATTTGGTATTCCCTCAAGTAGGCCTGGTACAAGTGCCCTGCTTTCCATCCCAAATCTACCCCAAAAAGTAATAATCAACAAAGTAAAATCAGAGGCTGCCACAAGGAAAAGCTTTTTCTTGGCCGGATTCTTTATCTCAGCCTTGTCACTCAGGCCAGCAACCTGTCTGGAACCAGGCCGCGGGCGCGCTCACCTCTGTAATCGACTCAAGGTATACTAACGTATGATATAACTATTATTAGTTGTTGTTTTTTTTTTGAGAAGTAAATGGAAATCTTCGGCTGACCTGAAAAAATAATACACGAAGGTAAATCTTATACCCAAAACACAACAGATGAAGAAGTAGACACATGTGCAACATCTGGGTATCTTTTTTGTAGACGTTTCCCTATCCAGCGGCTTTATCAGCACAAATTCAAAGACATAATGGGAAGACAATAGATTCTTCAAGACTACGGCAGTTTTCACCAACTACAAGCTGAGGGACTGATTACCTCGTCTTTTGTACATGGTTCTACTGTCTCTCTTTATATCCTTGAATTTGTATTGATAAAGCCACTGGATGGTCAAACGTCTACAGTAAGGATACCGAGATATTGCACACGTGTCTAATTCTCCATCAGGTGAATCTTTACCTACGTGTTATTTACCTGCTGATGCCTCTGGGTCGCACGGCCCGCACGGCCGGTCCAGGGTCAGGGATACTGGTCAATGACAAGACCAATCACGTGGTAATACAATTTAAGTGCCAAACCATAGAAAAACATCACAAACACTGAGGTATGTTCTACTGAAGCTGCCGCTGTCACACAACCGCTAACATCAACACACACACACGTGTGTATGTGTGTGTGTTATATAGGTTAAGTTCAGAATATTTTTAGCGAAATTATTGCATACACAAATTTTCGCCTGCCTTATTCGGCAAGAAGACCGTTGTTATTTAAGACAAAATCGCAAGTGTTACGTATTCGGCACGACATATAAATATAAGGCAAACTCAGTAAACAGCTTCAAGAGTAGATATGATAAGGACCAAGAGGCCAGAAATCATTGATGGTGATGAATGTGGTGTAAGGAGGCGGGGCCAGGATCAGAGTATCGAACCCAGCAAACAAATTAGTAAGTACACACCACCTACACTCACGCCAGCTGAACTCTTACTATTATACATAAACACTTATGTTCTAACAATGTATTATAATGATCTATTGTTATCATTTATATTATCATCAATATTGTTATTGCGCTCATTATTATATTACAAATATTTTCAAATTTGTATATTTTTATAAAAAATATTTCATTTCTTATTTTTGCTATTATATTATTTGTTAGTATTACACACATCATTATTAATATTTATAATTATTGTTCCCATTATCACTATAATTATTACGGGTAATATTTGCCTAGGAGAACTCGTTCCTCACACGCCTGAGTGACTGCTTCACCAAGTTGGCAGCAGTTTACAGCTTTGAAGCAGTTGGTGGCAGGGTAATCTACCACCTCTTATTTCCATCCCCCATCAACCCACTCCCCCCCCCACCCACGTTCATCTAGTTCCCTCCACCCGTCAATTAGGTGCTTCCTGATTACTTCAATTTTAACTCTTTGTCTTGTTGTTCCTTCGTAAGCTGGTTTTGTACGTTCGTCGTACATTCTTCCTTACTTGCTTGTTCTTGCCTCTCTCTCTCTCTCTCTGGAGTGGCATTACATGCAGTATATTTGGGAGGCAAGTCTCGACAAACTTCATACCACCACCAGCATCACCACCACCACACCTCAACTTCCACACCATCACCTCAGCCACAATATACACTACAGTTAACGCCACTACCACAGCCACTAACTACACCACATCCACTAGCTACACCACAGCCACTAGCTACACCACAACCACACCACAGCCACTACCACACCACAGCCACTAACTACACCACATCCACTAGCTACACCACAGCCACTAGCTACACCACAACCACTAACTACACCACAGCCACTAGCTACACCACAGTCACTAACTACACCACAGCCACTAACTACACCACAGCCACTAGCTAACACAACTACCACCAACCACTAGCTACTCACTACTCACCCAACCACTAACCACACCACAGCCACTAGCTACACCACAGTCACTAACTACACCACAGCCACTAACTACACCACATCCACTAGCTACACCACAGCCACTAGCTACACCACAACCACACCACAACCACTAACCACACCACAGCCACTACTACACCACAGCCACTAACTACACCACAGCCACTAGCTACACCACAGCCACTAGCTACACCACAGCCACTACCCACACCACAACCACTAACCACAGCCACTAACTACACCACAACCACTAACTACACCACAGCCACTAACTACACCACAGCCACTAACTACACCACAGCCACTAACTACACCACAGCCACTAACTACACCACAGCCACTACTACACCACAGCCACTAGCTACACCACAGCCACTACTACACCACAGCCCCTAACTACACCACAGCCACTAACTACACCACAGCCACTAACCACACTACAGCCACTACTACACCACAGCCACTAACCACACCAAAGTCACTAACTACACCACAGCCACTAACCACACCACAGCCACTAGCCAAACCACAGCCACTAGCCACACCACAGCCACCACCACAGCCACTAACCACACCCACCACCACCACAGCCACTAACCACACCACAGCCACTAGCCACACAACAACCACTAACCACACCACAGCCACTAGCGACACCACAGCCCAGCACAACCACAGCCATCAGCACAACCACAGAATAAAAGAAGAAGCATCAACCTGGCCACTCTGCCTCAGGCACTCACTTCTGAAACTCCAAATTCATGGAAAACTGCAAGGGGGAAAAACTGAAAAACAACACTATCAATTACCTTAAGTATTCAGTCTGGACGCATGAGTCAGTCCATCGTTAAGTCAGTTCCTGATCAGCCGAGCTGTGGTGACTACGGTGGACTGTGTGCGGCTATCCCCAACTACCTGGTTGATCAGGCCATTAACCAGAAGATCTGGTCTGGGACCGAACCGCGGGGTTGATGAACCCAGAAATTATCTTGGGGTAAGTGAATAAGACACATGCACAACGCTTGGTTGTGTTTATTGACGAAACGTTTCACCTGCGCAGCAGGCTTCCTCGGCCTAATAAAAGTGAAACGTTTCACCACTATATATACCCAGGTGTTGTACATGTGTTATCAACTTGTCGGTGTATACCATCAGTAATTTAAATTTGTACGCAATGCTGCCTCAATATTTACGAAACAAAAGAATAAAGAAGAGTTAGAGAAGCGGACACAGGTCAAGAGTAGTGTCTAGACACAACACACATCGGAAATCCCCAGAAAGGTATTAACCTCTCTCTGATCCTCCCCTCTCACCCCCTTCCCCAGGTGTCCCACTACACCAGGAAATCCATATTTATATTTACGTGTGTACTCGCCTAGTAGTGTTAGCAGGGGGTCAAGTCATAACTTCTGGCCCCATCTCTGCAACTATTATTGACGGTATTCACTGATTTCTGACCTCCAGGGTTCTGACACGCCTACACTTTTAACTGTGCATGATGTCTGCCTCACCTCGAGGCCTAGTCATGGGCCGGGCCGCAGGGCGTTGACCCTCGGAACACCCTCCAGGTATACTCTTCGTCAAGTTCATTCTATAAAACACATGGTTTTGCTATCGTTTAGGGTTGGTGAGTGTCTCAAGTCTCACTCTTAGTTCACCCTCGTAACTTCCTACCTGCCTCCCTGGAGTGTGTTCTGGTACAAGTCTCACTCTTAGTTCTCCCTCGTAACTTCCTACCTGGAGTGTGTTCTGGTACAAGTCTCACTCTTAGTTCACCCTCGTAACTTTCTACCTGCCTCCCTGGAGTGTGTTCTGGTACAAGTCTCACTCTTAGTTCACCCTCGTAACTTTCTACCTGCCTCCCTGGAGTGTGTTCTGGTACAAGTCTCACTCTTAGTTCACCCTCGTAACTACCTACCTGGAGTGTGTTCTGGTACAAGTCTCTCTTAGTTCACCCTTGTAACTGCCTCCCTGGAGTGTGTTCTGGTACAAGTCTCTCTTAGTTCACCCTCGTAACTACCTCCCTGGAGTGTGTTCTGGTACAAGTCTCACTCTTAGTTCACCCTCGTAACTTCCTACCTGCCTCCCTGGAGTGTGTTCTGGTACAAGTCTCTCTTAGTTCACCCTTGTAACTGCCTCCCTGGAGTGTGTTCTGGTACAAGTCTCTCTTAGTTCACCCTCGTAACTACCTCCCTGGAGTGTGTTCTGGTACAAGTCTCTCTTAGTTCACCCTTGTAACTGCCTCCCTGGAGTGTGTTCTGGTACAAGTCTCTCTTAGTTCACCCTCGTAACTACCTCCCTGGAGTGTGTTCTGGTACAAGTCTCACTCTTAGTTCACCCTCGTAACTTCCTACCTGCCTCCCTGGAGTGTGTTCTGGTACAAGTCTCTCTTAGTTCACCCTTGTAACTGCCTCCCTGGAGTGTGTTCTGGTACAAGTCTCTCTTAGTTCACCCTCGTAACTACCTCCCTGGAGTGTGTTCTGGTACAAGTCTCTCTTAGTTCACCCTTGTAACTGCCTCCCTGGAGTGTGTTCTGGTACAAGTCTCTCTTAGTTCACCCTCGTAACTACCTCCCTGGAGTGTTCTGGTACAAGTCTCGCCGCTAAAGTTTCGACTTACTTGTGTTTTCTATAAATGCTTCATCAGCAGCGGGCTCCATGCTGGAGCTGCATACTCCAAACTAGGCGTAAGTTACATATTTTGTGTGTTTTGCTGTGTAGTATTTGAATGCTTCTTTGTTCCTTCAACCTAGACCTGGGCTAGGCCGCGAGACTAGGCAAACTCTAGAAACAGGTCACAGGTAATAATTCCTCTGGCCACTTACAGATTAAGAGGATTCTTCTACGTTTTATAATACTCTTCATACTCTCTAGTGCCTCCTCAGACCTCGTATTATAGGCACATAAGAGGAGTGCTGCAGTAGGCCTACTTGCCCAAACCAGACACATTTTACTAACATCCAAGCATACAACTCTTAAAAAACTTATCTGTTCATAATTAACTCTTATTGTCTGGTTTACTGTTATTCTCTGGTTCCCGCCGCCTCTTCATTCCCATTTCCTCCAGGTATTGCAGCCTATTTGACTGTCTATGTCAGTATAATTAAAGGACGTAAGATAGAGCCTCCACCACTCTTGCACGAAATTACCCAAACTAGTTCAGAGCATAAAATAATAATAATGAAGGTTGTTTTCCTATCAGTACTTCGTACCAACTTAATGATTGGTTAGTGATACCCTCGTAGATCACCGCACCCGCTACCTGCTCTGGGACCAGGCTTTCCTGCTTTCCAACGTTTCCATCTCCCCATACGAGTTACCCAGTTACCTGTAGATTTACCCGTAGTCTATTCGGAGGGTCACCGTCCCAACGACCCGGTCCCGGACCACCTCCAGTTTTCCATCAAGTTTATTGGCTGAGAAAGAATAGAGAGGACCAGAAGACCCACTGCCAGGCTTTAAAGACTTTAAATTGATTTGCATACGTTTCTAAAGGTTTTTTTTATATTAGGGTTTTAAAGGTGTACCATGGTTATAATGGTTTCCATAGTTTTTTATGTTACAAATTTCTACACGCTGTTGATGCTAGATGAAAACATTCCCTACGTCTCACTGTGCTTGAAGAATTTTCCTCTTGTTCCGTTAGCTTTCAAAGTTGTGGCTTCTAGTACGTGTACTGTTATCATGACTGGGCATAAGTATTATCATGGGTATTATGACTAAGCATTTGTACTATCATTGGCATTATCATTGGTATTACTATTACTAGGCACGAGTACTACTATCATTGGTATTATCATGGGTATTACTATGACTGGGCATGGGTACTGCTATCATGGATATTGTTATCATGGGTATTACTATGACTGGGCATAGGTATCAACATGCCTTAAAAAAAAAAGGGTACCTTTAAGCTCAAAATACAGGTTAACGTTCAAAACTACAGATAATAGGTGAAAAATAGTTAATCGTCGGGGAAAATAGGTTATCCTAATTTAAAATAGGCTACCCCGAATGAAAATAGATTAGTGAAAAATAGATTACCCTGCGTGAAAATAGGTTATCCCTGTGTGAAAAATAGGCTGACCTTGTGTAAAAAAATAGGCTGACCTGTGTAAAAAAAATAGGCTGACCTGTGTAAAAAAAAATAGGCTGACCTGTGTAAAAAAAATAGGCTGACCTGTGTAAAAAAAATAGGCTGACCTGTGTAAAAAAATAGGCTACCCTATATGAAAAATAGATTACCTTGTGAAAAATAGATTACCTGTGAAAAATAGGTGTGAAATATGTCACTACGTGTGAAACAAGTTACCACGTGTGAAGAACAAGTTACCACGTGTGAAACACAGAAGTCACCACATGTGAAACAGAAGTCACCACGTATGAAACAAACAAGTTTCACCCCAAGCCAAAATGGTGGCCTATCACGGTGAAAAATAGTGTGTGCTGGAGGGAGAAATATGCTATCTATCGCGGGTGAAAAATAGATGGAGAGACTGGCTCAGCTGTGTCAAGATAGTCCATGAGCAAGCACAGTGTTCACCTTCCAGGGAATACAAGAGTACATGAGAAGATTACACTGGTAGAAGAGTACATGTGAAGAGTACACGAGTACATGGGAAGAGGAATACATGAGTACATAGGAAGAAGAGTACATGGTATAGACAGATAACAAAAGACTTTAAAAGTTCGCATCGAAGCTATCTCCTGAAAGGACTATCTACTTATATCAGAGGACTATATATAAGACAGATGTTTGAAGCAGAGATAGTAAAGCAGAAGGCTCTCCCTCCATCCTCTACTCCCACCGGCCACTGAACCATATTCGAAAAGCGGCGTGAAATTTATAGGTGGTAGAACTGGATGACAGGCACGGGTTATATACTACCTACACTGAAACAGGGCCGCGGGGGCGCTGATCCCCAGAAATCATCTTCAGCGAAACTCTCATCGCAACTAGACGGTGGTTCTGCTTCTAGATACCATTAGTTCTACTTTTGGATGCTGTGTTGCAGATGGAAGCAAAGTGGATATTCTGAGCAGCTTAGACAAACACCAGGACACTAGTGACTACCACACCCATTCTACTACTATCGCCACTTGTCATTGAACTTAGTGGTTCATTACTAATTGTTCGTCCTAATGTAGTTGTCGAATTAACATTAAGAATATGTTAGCCACAGTTTGCCCCTGCATAGTATCTAGTGTCGTCTAGTATGTGTTTGACAAATGCTTCTCAAGCTGGTTTTAAATAACAGTGTTTTCTTCTCATGATAGTTAGTTATTTATTCCAGTGAGTTATGATTGTTTGAAAAAAAAATCCACGTTTGTGTTGCATTACTAGCCTCGATTGTTTTCCAGTGTTTCCAGTTACTGAGTCCGTGATTCACATAGTTCTTTGTGTTTGGGTATCAGTCAGTATCTTAAAAGTTTGAATGATATCTCAGTTCCTATGTTCTAAGAGAGTCTTTCTTGTGTGTTTTCCCTTAGTGATAACACGAGCTTAGTTGTGTTCCTCTGCAATCTCCAGTCTATTTTCGTCTTATATATAATTTTAGAGATCAACACTGGACAGCGTATTCAAGGTGCGGTCTAACAGGCGCATTATTCAAAGTCAATGCTGTTTCTGGTATTTTGTGCTGAAATTTAGCATTCTGTGGCCTTTCTTGCTACCAGATAAACATTATTTGTTATTTGTGAGATAGTGGCTTATTATTATTCCAAGGTATCACTTAATTTATTGCCAAATATTTTGTACTCGTTAGGTAAGGTTCGTCAGGAAACAGGACAAGTGTTTCCTTACGAGGGTCTTAGATGACGACCCGCCGTTGAAGCTTCTGGTTTTCTGACCGAGGCCTTCCGCTGGCTTACCAGTCCACCCCTTTAAAATTTATGGTCATAGTTATAACCATTTAGTGAGATTAAGTCAGTATATTTTTGTACTCATGTTTAAGATTTGTATATCCAAAATCATTGCCTTGCGCCTGTCAACACTAACTCATCTACTGAGTCTCCGACAACAGCACCAATCTTTCCATATCACTATAAATACTGCAAGTTGCATTTCTCCTTAATTTTGTAACATCCGCGAAATTTGCAATTTTAGTTGTCATCCCTATTTCAAGATCGTTTATATACAATTTGTAAACTATTAAACCGTTCAACTTAATTGAATGGCTACTATACCCTTGCCTGTGGTCACAGGCGTCTAGGGAGGATCACTTCTCAAGTGAATATCCCAGTAAAACCGTACAAAATAAATATGTAAACGATTAAACCACAATTCGATCCCTGAGTATCTCCGCCCTTAACGTCTAACCACTCAAGACACCTGTCCTGTCAGTACCATCGCTGCTTCTTAGAAGTTAGCCGGTCATCAATCCAGGCATGGTTTGTATCCTATTCATGTGCCTTTATTTTAACCACCAATCTTCAATGACGTACCTTGTCCATTTTTTTGGGGTGTGGGGGGGGAGGGTCTTAGATATACATCTACTGGAACTGTTTTCGTCCCATTTTTTTGTGAATATAATTAAAAAATCGAGTAAGTCAATCAGGCTTGACCTTTTGTTGGGAAATCCACGTTGATTTCCTGTTATTAAGTTATTATGTTGCAGGAAATTGACGATCTTGTCCTTAATAACAGTCGCCTTTTGTTTACCTAAAACTGATGTTAAGATGATGGCAAGAAAGTTGAGGGAACACACTTTTTTACTTAGAGGGAGAGAGAGGGAGAGAGGGGCGGGGAACAGAACTAAGAGGAGCATAAGGAATGAGAGGGACGAGAAAAGACTCAAAAGACGGAGGAGGAAGAAAGAGAAGAGAGGGATTAAAGGAGAAGCAAGATAATATGAGATGGAGGAAGGAGGCGAAGATGAAGGAAGAGGAGAGGAATAGGATACCGTGACAATAAGCCAAACAGTACCAAGGCTACGGGCGACAACTGCAGCAACGGTAACAAGAGCAGACAACTCCATTGATAAGCGTAACAACGACCACACCGGTAGAGAACAACGGAACAATAACTAACAAGTGCTACAATACTCACAAGAACGTTAACAACAGAAGAGAACAACAGCAACAACCCCACACCATAACACGCGCTACAGCACTCACAACAGAAGGGAACAACGGAGCAATAACTCCCTTGATAACAAGCGCTACAACGGCCACAACAGCGTCGTCTACGGTAGAGACAGGATATTGCAATTGCCTCTGTTTGATAAGTTTGACAGGAACCACGAAATTGCACCCAGGCAAAAAGAACAAAAACCCAGTGAAATGGAAAGCCTCGAAATGCCTTTAATAACATCAGTGTAGCCAGTAGGAGGTAACAGTGTAGCCAGTGCGAGTAGCAGTGTAGCCAATAGGAGGTAGCAGTGTAGCCAGTAGGAGGTAACAGTGTAGCCAGTAAGAGATAACAGTGTAGCCAGTAGGATGTAGCAGTGTAGCCAGTAGGAGGTAGCAGTGTAGCCAGTAGGAGGTAGCAGTGTAGCCAGTAGGAGGTAGCAGTGTAGCCAGTAGGAGGTAGCAGTGTAGCCAGTAGGAGGTAGCAGTGTAGCCAGTAGGAGGTAGCAGTGTAGCCAGTAGGAGGTAGCAGTGTAGCCAGTAGGAGGTAACAGTGTAGCCAGTAGGAGGAGCAGTGTAACCAGTAGGAGGAGCAATGTAGTCAGGAGCAGCAGCGTAGCCAGTAGGAGGAGCAGTGTAGCCAGTAGGAGTAATGTAGCCAGTAGCAAGAGCACTGCATCCAGTAGAAGCAGTGTCGCCAGTATACCGAGTAGTGCAGCCGGTAGCCAGGTCACTGTACACAGAGCAGTGTTGTTAGTAGCCAGAGAAGTACAGCCAGTAGCCATTGCAGTGAAGTCAACAGGGAGAACTCAGAGCAGTGTACACGCCTGTGATGGGTTTCGAGGGCTCCTCTCTTCAGCCCCGCCTAAAACCAGACTCGCTTGTTCACCGCCCGGTTATCATACCATTTATTTCCATCGTGTGAAACACTGCAGTAGAAATGGATCGTTCACACAGAGAATACCTGGACCTTCTTCTACTCATGTATCTTTTATCCAGGTAGATCTGTTTGGGACTCGATAAAGCCCACTGCGTGGGCGAAACGTTGTCAATAAAGGATCACATTATACTGCTTATGTGTTTATTTTTCCAGGCTAGAATGCTGTTGTATACAGAAGAACCCTTTTTTTAAGGCAAGCAAAAATTGCAGAGCTGGAGAATGCACAGAGAACCTTCACTGCCAGTATAAACAAGATCAACACCTAAATTACTGGGAACGCTTGAAGTTCCTCGAACTGTACTCCTTGAAACGTAAGCGAGAAAAATGCATTATAATCTACACCTTGAAAATTCTGGAGGATTGGTACCAATTTGCACATCGAAATTACCCCTTACGACAAGATGAAAAATTACACACATGTGCCACATCTGGGTATCTTTACTTTGTAGAAGTTTCGCCAGCCAGTGGCCTTATCAATACAATTAAAGTACATAATGTGAAGACAGTAGAACTATATACAAAAGAGTCTCGGCATACATAATGCATCCGGGGGTGCAAGCAGCACACTAACATATATTAAGTGTAAAAGGGCAAAGAATTTTTTTTTCAACACCTTCCCTTCGTCGATACAGAGGATTTTCAAGAGACCCCTTGTCTTCATGAGAGAACTTGATAAGTTAATCAAATCGGATTCTGATCAGCCGGGTTGATGCACACTTTGGATTCCATGCTGCTAACACCTGTTTGATTAGGCCCTCCACCTAGAAGAGTAGCTAAGACCGGGCCGTAGGGGCGTTGACCCCTGAAACCGTCCATGCAAACTCCAGCATTACACACGATAACGCTTATGGCATGAAGTCTCTTTTCGCAAACTGTGTACTCGTAATAAAACCAGTGACGAATTACCCCTCAGGCAAGATACAGGACCATAAACCATAAATTCACAGCCGGCATCGCTTAGTAATTAGCAAATCCCAGACTGGCGCTCAAGGAGGTAAAGATGGAACACCCTCTTCCCCTCCGCTCCCCAGCATCCCTTGCACCCAAATTCCTCCAAGATTCTGGTCCAAGCCCAGAGTAATTTATCTAATAATTCCATTATATATATATATATATATATATATATATATATATATATATATATATATATAATATATATATATATATATATATATATATATATATATATATGTCGTGCCGATTAGGTAAAACTTGCGATTTTGGCTTAAATATTTCATTGTGTTTGTTTATTATTAAATTAATGTTAACGTATCTAAAATATATTTAGTTGGGTTAGGCTAAATTAAATTGCGCTTGTTGTAATAAGGTTAGGTAGGTTTTCAAAGTTTCTCTTGGTACAAAATTATAAATTTTTACATTAAACATAAATGAAAAAATATATCTTTAAACGTATAAGAGAAAATTTTAGAAAGGACTTAATTTTAGATGAGTTCTTGCTAATTGACCAGTTATACCTAATCAGCACAATATAAATATATATATATATATAAAATCTCAGAATGTGGGATTCACACTAAACATAAGAAAAAAGGAACACTGCAGCAGGCCTACTGACCCATGCGAGGCAGGTCCATCACTCCCCTTGTAGCAGGGTTACTCTTAAACTTGCAAACAAGAATAATTTCTCCATTACAGAAGTTAGCATGGGTGGAAGAATCTCCAGCTGATGTGACCAACGACAAGATCTTCCTCTTGTTCCTTCAATGTACAGCAACACTGCAGTCTAAGGAGCATAAGTGGCTTAGTTTCTGTTCTTTGGAAGGTTCTTGTTATCCACCCTATTATTTTTCTTAATGCTTTGATTGTAATATTGTAGTCATCCTTGAACATGCTATCTTCCAACATGGATACCCCTAGGACTCATACATTACCCTTCTCCTCTACTGAATCTTTTGACCTTTATATGTTCTCAAGATTTTATTTCTTCGATTTTCAAGGGCACTGTGACTGAAGTTTTGCCTGCGTTAAACCTAATGTTTTTGAGTGGCCCTAAGTCAGCATGTTTACTTTGTGATGGTCCTGTGGAGTATGACGGTGGTCAGTGCTCTATACCTTACCTAAGTTCCCAGAGTTGTTCTACTCCTGGAGTCCGACCTTGGGCCAGGCTCGTCTGGTGCTTGCCTGGTCAACCAGGCTATTGCTGCAGGTGGCCCGCTGACCCACATACTCATCACAGCTTGGTTGATCTGGCACCTGGTGAAGATACTTGTCTAGTTTGGTTCACTGGTTTTTATATCCAGGAGGGCCAAGACTGTCAGCCAGTTTGACTATACGTGCTGCTTATGTTCATTTAAGAGTCAACAGTTTCCCAGGAGTTAGACCACTATTGTGGGCGTCATCCTAGAGAACGACCATAATGGAAATAAGTCATATTATTTGATTATGGCTTTCCAGGATAGAAGATTATACTTATACACAGTTCAGAAGATTAGGACTGATAAAGCCACTCGTAGCGAAACATTTAATATATGTAACAAAAAAGGCACAATACCGTGGCTGGAACAATACACACACAACCCGCACATATAAAAGGGAGGAGCTTACGACGACGTTTCGGCCCGACTTGGACCATTTACAAAGTCACACTAACACACAGAGACGGAGGAAGGGGTATTTATAGGCAGGCAGACAGGGGAGGGTACAAGAGAGTGGGGAAATAATGGAGTAAGTAGTGGAAGTGGTAGTAGTAGTAATAGTAGTAGTGGAGACAGTCATATTCTAGGAAGGGAGCACTGCAATGAGGCTAGCGGCCCGCAAGGGTGGGGCGAGAACACAGAGGGAGGAAAGGCGAATAAAATGAAGGACAAATACAAGGCAAAAGAAAAGAAAGAAAGGAAAACCCATAGGTTTTTAATATATGTTCTGAACTGTACACAAGTGTCCCTTTCCACACTCTGTTTACAACCTTTCCATAATATTAACACCACTACTACTGCTATTACTACTAATAATGGGTTGGATTATCCTGGGTTATTAACCCTTATCAAGATGTCTTTTACCATCTAGAAGATCAACGTGGGCAGCACAGCCCGTACCCGAGTACAGTGGACCCTCGGTTTTCGTTCACCTCCAAAATCGAACAATTATGTAAGTGTATTTTTGTAAGAGCTTTTGTAAGTGTATTTTTGGGGGTCTGAAAAGACTAATCTAATTTACATTTGTCCTTATGGGAACAAATTCGTTCGGTAACGGAATACGAACAGCCTTCTGGAAAGAATTTTCAACGAAAACCGAGGGTCCACTGTACTTGTATTGCAGGTCTGCAGTACTTGGGTTGGGAGCCTGCAATACTGGCTTGTGCTTTTAGTAACGGAAAGTAACAGTTACAAATATCACTCAACAAAGAAAGAAGTTCAACTTAGCAATAACTATGAGTGGTTTATATACTTCTTTACCAAATCACTATGTACAATATTTACAAAATATGCAAAAAATTCAACACAAGCAGACTCGCTTATAAACATTGAACACAAAAATCAGTGACCCAGAGATGACCATGGGATATACACCAGCACCAGCTGACAACACATGTGGTGGTAATCAGGAACTGACTTGACGATCTTATCAAGTTGCCTCTTTTTTATTGTACAGCTAAAGTTCTGTTGATAATACATAAAGGGAATTACCAAGAGACTCCTAGTTACTTTAAAGAGGGAAAGAGAGTTCTTTGAGTCAATTTCAGATAAAATGGGCTGCTGAGTATATATTGGACTGCGTGCGGGTAGCATCAACAATCCAGTTGATCAGGTCATCTTTCAGAAAGCTTGGTCTGAGATCGGACCCTGATGCCATTGATCCCCAAAAGCATCTCCAGACAAACTCCTGGTGAACCAGTCTACAACTTCCTCCTGTCAAGGCAGAATGCCACAGCACACCTAACGGTTAGCAGACGATCTAGAGCTATATACTGTACTAGAGATGTATCGGATGTGAAAATTTAGATATTCACGGATGCGGATGTGTATGAGGATGTCTTACTTATTTTGCGGATGCAGATGCGGATGTAAGAAATTGTGAGGATGTTCCGCGGATGCGGATTTCCGATACATCACTATACTGTACTTCCATTAGATGGCTCGAGTTTCCTTATTTACAATTGGCAAAGATGGCTGCTGGATTTGAGGTGGGTCTTGTATGCGCAGAACACACAACGTACTTGACACAAGCAGACAGTTTCATTATTGATAGTTTGTAATCACTTGTCATATTACCTCTTCCAAACATTTAAAGGCTAGTCAGTAATTTCCCTTACAAGTATGGTAAGGGATCATCCCCCCGCGGCCTAGTCTCAGACCAGGCTTCCTAAACTTACAAAGGGAAATACTATGGAAATAAGAACTATTAAGAAACGCAGAGTGTACAGCACATACGTTAATACAAGTAGAAAATTTTAAGATTTACTTACCATCTTACATATTCATGAGACATAAATAAAAGGCAGTAATCCCGCCAAAGTGCAAAAGTTTTAACAGGCTTCCGTTTCACACTCGTATGACAAGACAGCAATACCGCCCTAGATGGCTGTGATCAACCAGCATATTGTTTGGGAAGGAGTTACTTTTTAGTCAGATACAGAACCACAGCTAGTTTTTTCTATGTACGATGTTTTCCTATAGAAACTGGACACATTATTATTATTATAAAAATATTATGATTATTACTGATAAATAATAGAAGAAGTATTGTTTATTATTATATTCAAGGTAAGAGTTAAATCCGTATTGGTAACTCGGTATACAATTAGAAAGCAAATTTTGTTTTCTATTTTTGTGTGGTAGATTAAGTAAGTAAATTTAATGTGTGCGTTCTTTTCCTGGCAGTTTAGTTAGCAGCACTGCAGATTATATTCAGATTCCTTTGAAAAATTACTTACCTTAAGACGTTTTGGATACAGTTCTCATAGCGGGAGAGACGTGCGTGATGGATTGCTTGACTGCGCTGGTGACGGTCCCTCTACACTAGCGCCAACACCATTACCACCACCCCCACGATCACTACCAAACAACCAGCACCACCGCCACCACTACCGCTGGCGTCACCGTCACTACCACAAAGTAAACACAACACGACATGGTGGTCGTGAACCACGACAAACAGTAACAGTAACAACATATACAGTAACAATGTCAGCTATGTAACAGCATCAACATAGACAAGACTGCCAGCCACTACAGTAATGGGATGCGCCACAGTACACAGCAGATATTCCGGTTCCTTATGTTAACCATGGTGCTTCTCTTCACGTTTTCTCAAGCTGCGTCAAGGCGATTAATAGGGTCAACACCATCATCTTGGTTAGTGGCTTCATCAACCAGGCTGTTGATGCTAGCAGCACCCAGTCCAACGTATGCAACACAGCCCTGCTGATCAGTAACTAACTTGAGAAACTTGCTAATTTTCCTCCTGAAGACACCTAGGTTTCTGTTGGTAATTTATTTAATGTATGATAGAGCTGTGAGTGATCCGCCAGAGCTTGGTTCATCTGGCACTTGACGCATGTAGTGGTCCGGTTTACTTTTGAACACTTCTTCTACACTTATTTCTGCAATATTTCTGTTATCTGCTGGAAACACATTCTTGGACCACGGATAAGGAGTCTCTACTTTTCATGAGATTTATTTAACACAATGAATTGTTTAAGAAATGCTGTTGATACTCTTGTGTATATATACTCAGAGATGAAGCATGGCTAAGCTCCAGGTCTTGGGCCCTGCATCATAACACTCAGTGCGTATACTCACTGCAAGTGTTTGTGGGGGTCGACCCGCTACGGCCAACGGCACTGTTAGTGCCTTTACTGTTTGGGTTTACCATACCCGCTCTTCATTCTGTACATAATATTCGCCTTCACAACTTCAGTATCCAATTACTTTCATGTATCTACCACCTTGAGACTAAACAAGTACTTCTTAACATCCTTTTGTCTCTTCAGCTTCAACATGAGTGTCTTTAATTCAAATAGTCTATCCTTATAAGCCCCTACCATTTGTTCTCAAAATTTGCACGCTAGAACCGGTCTTCCCTAGACTCACTCTCTGCCAAGGTCGTTAAGGAAACTTATTTTTATCTCTTCAGTTCTTGCCTCAGTTCTGAGACTATATGGTTGCAAGTGCTTCAACTTTTTCAAGTTTGTGCATATGCTTGACCAGGTCCTGCTCATTATCAGCAAGCTGTCCAGAAATAGTTTCAAGTGGACACAAATCTTCTCCAGTCTTTGTTCACCCACTAAATTACTGACTTGTTACCTGGAGTATTCCTGGAGAGGGCTTCGGAAGTCAACGCTCCCGAGGCCCAGTCTGAGACCAGGCCTCGTGGTGGATCAGGGTCTGATCAACCAGGCTGTTACTGCTGGCCGAACGAAAACTGAGGTACGAACCTCAGCCCAGCTGGTCAAGTACTGACTTTAGGTGCCTGTTCAACGTCTTCTTGAAGACAGCCAGAGGTCTATTAGTAATCCCCCTTATGTATGCTGGGAGGCAGTTGAACAGTCTTGGGCCCCTGACACTTATTGTGCTGTCAGTGTACTCGTGGTCCCCTGCTTTTCATTTGGGAAATGTTGCATCTCCTGTCGAGTCTTTTGTTTTCATAGGAAGTGATTTTCGTGTGCAAGTTTGGTACTAATCCCTCTAGGATTTTCCAAGTGTATATTAACATGTATCTTCCTCGGCTGCGTTCCAGAGAATACAAATCAAGGGACTTCAACCGTTCCCAGTAATTTAGGTGCTTTATCGTACTTATGTGTGCCGTGAAAGTTCTTTGTACACTCTCCAGGTCAGCAGTTTCGCCTACCTTGAAGGGGGCAGTGTACAGCAGTATTCCAGCCTAGAGAGAACAAAGATTTGAAGAGAATCATCATGGGCTTGGCGTCCCTAGTTTTGAAGGTTCTCATTATCCATCCTATCATTTTCCTAGCAGATGCGGTAGATACTTTGTTGTGATCTTTGAAGGTGAGATCCTCTGATATTATCACTCATAGGTCCTTCACATTACTTTTTCGCTCTATTGTATGGTTAGAATTTGTTGTATACCCTGACACAGTATTAATTTCCTCCAGTTTTCCATCAAGTTTATTTCAGTGGTTCTAGAAATTATCTTCCTCACGGTCCAGTCTCACACCAAACCTTCTAGGTTTGGTGTGAGACCATTCAGTAAATACATACTGAATGGAAACAGAAATTTGTATGATTTGTTTGCCATATTACGAGTCCATGAGAAAAACTGCAATTTTGCCAGTGTATAAAATTTAAAAGGTTTCCATAAAATTCTGAAGGATTGTGTTTGAGATCTTGAACGGTATTTGGGCACGCAACGTGTGTAGTATCCTAATAGAGGAATGACCTCTAACTAGCCTCTTAACGTTGAACTGGTTTTCGTGAAATTACTTTATTTCATTACGGTTGAACCGTGACTGGAATAATACACAAATAACCCGCACATAGGAGAGGGGAGCTTACCACGACGTTTCGGTCCCACTTGGACCATTTACAAATGGTCCAAGTCGGACTGAAACGTCGTCAAAAAATTCTCTCTCCTGTGTGCGGGTTATCTGTGTAAAGAAAGGGTTGCTCAAACTCCTTGGATCAGGATCCCTTCAACTCTTGAATACCAGTGTCGGGGCTGGCAGCTCGACACACACATACACACACACACACACACACACACACATGATGGAGAACCAATAACGTGTACCTGTGTCAAGTCTTCATATTAATAGCTGTATGAATCACTGGTCGTTAAGTGGACGACTCACATTAGTGCTACGAGTCGTCCTGATGAACCTGACTCATGATTCACTAAACTGTCCATTACTGGTTCAGACACACGCCTGCTAAAACACTAGTGTTTATATGTTTTTTTTCCTTAACTTGTTGGCAGAGAAGAGCAAGGGAATAAGTTTTATGGACGACAATATATATATATATATATTGTTGGTATTCAATCAGAACAAATGCAAGATCACGTAGAGTAGAGAGGAGAGGGAGTGCAAACATCAACGAAAGAAATTGGTCTGAGTGAACATCGCTTGCAAGTGTGTCATAGTATCCTACAAGAATCTCTAGAGTGAATATATTTATAAATGAATACACAGAACCAGCGTGAAGCCTTACATTTCATCTCGCACCTTAGGAAGTACCATATCTCCAATATATATCATACCTGTGACAGTGTCAATAAGTGTGTGTGTGTGTGTGTGTGTGTGTGTGTTTACCCCTCCTCCCATACGTTTCACACTGTTTAGCTCTCCTCCCATACATCAGTCTATGTTTACCCCTCCTCCCATATGTTTGACACTGTTTACCCTCCTCCCATATGTTTGACACTGTTTACCCATCCTCCCATATGTTTGACACTGTTTACCCCTCCTCTAGCACAGAGTACGAGCCACTGCCAGAATTATAGGTGTCAACGTGTGTTGTAGCCACGATGACCAGCGCCAGCCATCATTAATATGCAAGCGTCAGTTGAGGCGACCGTTGAGCAACACGGAGACGGAAGCAAGGAAGGCGAAAACAATATGAAGGAAATGGACGAGTGGGAAAATACTCAGTATAAAAAAAAGATGGAAAAATCGGAAAATAGTAAAGAAGAAAAAATCAGGACAAAACTGAAGAACACTGGAAAATTGAAGAGGAAAATAAAGAACAAATGAAACAAGTTCAGAAGAAAAATTAGGTATATGAACAAATCAGGAAGTAGATTAAGAGGTAAAAAAAAATCAGGGAGGAAAGAAGAGGAATTACTAAAGTTCAACATGAACAAAATCTGACCCCGAACATGGCGTCAAGTGTAAAGGGATTGAAAGTGATTAACTTCTACCCTGTATAATCTTACATAAGCCCATGAAACAAATTAAATCAGAATGTCGTGAAATGCGAAACAGCCTGGTCGAATTTCATACACTCAACTATCACTATTTTATGGAATCAAACCGTACACACTAGAGAGAGGATAGTACACACTAGAGGGAGGATCATACACACTAGAGGGAGGATCATACACACTAGAGGGAGGATCATACACACTAGAGGGAGGATCATACACACTAGAGGGAGGATAGTACACACTAGAGGGAGGATCATACACACTAGAGCGAGGATCGAACACACTAGAGGGAGGATCGAACACACTACAGGATCGTACACACTAGAGAGGACCACACACACACACACTATAGAAAGGATCATGTACAATATAGAGATCGTACCCATATATAAAGTACCTATATATATATAAAGGATCGTTCACTCTATATAGAGCATCTCACACAACGCTAGAATTACCGACAATATGTTAAGTAAAAGTACACAAGTGCAAGTAATGTGACATTTTATTGTGGCAACGTTAAGCTCTCCAGAAGTTTTATCAAGCCGTTACAAAGAATACATGGACAAAGAGGGTATATATAGGCTTTGAGTAAGGTGTAGTACAAGAGGAGATAGTAGTTATACAAGTGGTGAAAAGTCAACTGATACACGAGTAAAAAGGTTACAAAAACTATGGTTTGGGTAGCATAAAAATAGGTTGGGTAAATGTATACGGTTGTATTTGAGAAGGCCTATTTCAGTATCCCTCCTATATTACATAAGAACATAAGAAAGGAGGAACACTGCAGCAGGCCTGTTGGCCCAAATTGGGCAGGTCCTTTTACTACACCTGGCCATGTCCTACTACACCTCAAAGCCTATATATACCCTCTGTGTCCATGTATTGTTTGTAAAGGCTTGATAAAGCTCCTGGAGAGCGAAACATAAGAACATAAGAACATAAGAAAGGAGGAACACTGCAGCAGGCCTGTTGGCCCATACTAGGCAGGTCCTTCACAATCCGTCCCACTAACAGAATATTTGCTCAACCCAATTTTCAATGCTACCCAAGAAATAAGCTTTGACAATTCTACCCACTCATGCGCGAGTCCCACTCAAATCCAACCCCTCTCACTCATGAATTTATCCAACCTAAATTTGAAACTACCCAAGGTCCTAGCTTCAATAACCCTACTAGGCAGACTGTTCCACTCATCAACTACCCTATTTCCAAACCAATACTTTCCTATATCCTATATCCTATATTCCTTTCACACAGGAAGACATAAATAATATCCCAGTAATTAATTTTTACAGAGGCCCAGAAGAAGATAAATTATGTAATATCACAGTCACTAGCGAAATGATTATGAAACAGCTGGACCGACTGAAACAAAATAAATCGCCGGGTCCTGATGAGCTTTTTGCAAGGGTTCTTAAGGAATGCAAAATGGAACTCTGTGAACCAATATCTAACATTTTTAATTTATCTCTTCAAACAGGTGTAGTGTCTGATATGTGGAAGATGGCTAATGTAATTCCTATTTTTAAAGCAGGGGACAAGTCACTACCGTCAAACTACCGCCCAATAAGCCTGACCTCAATTGTAGGCAAATTACTAGAGTCAATTATAGCTGATATTATTAGAAGCCATCTAGATAACCATAATTTGATTAATGATACCCAGCATGGATTCACGAGGGGCCGTTCCTGCCTATCTAATTTATTAACCTTCTTCAGTAAAGCTTTTGAGGCTGTTGATCACGATAAAGAATTCGATATTGTTTATTTAGACTTTAGTAAGGCTTTTGATAGAGTACCGCACCAGAGACTGTTAAAGAAAGTGGCAGCTCATGGCATTGGGGGAAAAGTGCTGTCATGGATCGAGTCATGGCTCACCAATAGGAAGCAGAGAGTGTGCATAAATGGGGTTAAATCCGAATGGGGACTTGTAACAAGTGGTGTTCCACAGGGATCAGTCTTAGGCCCATTGTTATTTATAATATATATCAATGACCTTGATGAGGGAATTACTAGTGATATGAGCAAATTCGCCGACGACACGAAGATAGGTAGGATAATTGATTCAAACATAGATGTCATAGAACTTCAGGAAGATTTAGACAAACTTAATTCGTGGTCAGAAAAGTGGCAGATGCAGTTCAATGTAGATAAATGCAAGGTTCTGAAGCTCGGAGTGTCCATAACCCAAGCACTTATAAGTTAAATAACGTAGAACTTAGCCATACAGATTGCGAGAAGGACTTGGGGTGATGGTAAGCAGCAACCTTAAACCAAGACAGCAATGCCTAAGCGACGTAATAAGGCAAATAGATTACTGGGATTTATATCAAGAAGTGTTAGCAACAGAAGTCCAGAGGTTATATTACAGCTTTATACATCATTAGTAAGGCCTCACCTAGATTACGCAGCTCAGTTCTGGTCTCCATATTACAGAATGGACATAAATTCGTTAGAAAACATTCAGCGTAGAATGACTAAATTAATACATAGCATTAGAAATCTTCCTTACGAAGAAAGATTGAAGACCCTAAAATTACATTCACTTGTAAGACGTAGAATGAGGGAGACATGATCGAGGTATACAAGTGGAAAATGGGTATTAACAAAGGGGATATAAATAAGGTCTTGAGGATATCTCTCAAGAGAGAACCCGCAATAATGGATTCAAGTTAGATAAGTTTAGATTTAGAAAGGATATAGGAAAGTATTGGTTTGGAAATAGGGTAGTTGATGAGTGGAACAGTCTGCCTAGTAGGGTTATTGAAGCTAGGACCTTGGGTAGTTTCAAATTTAGGTTGGATAAATTCATGAGTGAGAGGGGTTGGATTTGAGTGGGACTCGCGCATGAGTGGGTAGAATTGTCAAAGCTTATTTCTTGGGTAGCATTGAAAATTGGGTTGAGCAAATATTCTGTTAGTGGGACGGATTGTGAAGGACCTGCCTAGTATGGGCCAACAGGCCTGCTGCAGTGTTCCTCCTTTCTTATGTTCTTATGTTCTTAAATCTAAACTTATCTAACTTGAATCCATTATTGCGGGTTCTCTCTTGGAGAGATATCCTCAAGACCTTATTTATATCCCCTTTGTTAATACCCATTTTCCACTTGTATACCTCGATCATGTCTCCTCATTCTACGTCTTACAAGTGAATGTAATTTTAGGGTCTTCAATCTTTCTTCGTAAGGAAGATTTCTAATGCTATGTATTAATTTAGTCATTCTACGCTGAATGTTTTCTAACGAATTTATGTCCATTCTGTAATATGGAGACCAGAACTGAGCTGCGTAATCTAGGTGAGGCCTTACTAATGATGTATAAAGCTGTAATATAACCTCTGGACTTCTGTTGCTAACACTTTTGATATAAATCCCAGTAATCTATTTGCCTTATTACGTACGCTTAGGCATTGCTGTCTTGGTTTAAGGTTGCTGCTTACCATCACCCCCAAGTCCTTCTCGCAATCTGTATGGCTAAGTTCTACGTTATTTAACTTATAAGTGCTTGGGTTATGGACACTCCCGAGCTTCAGAACCTTGCATTTATCTACATTGAACTGCATCTGCCACTTTTCTGACCACGAATTAAGTTTGTCTAAATCTTCCTGAAGTTCTATGACATCTATGTTTGAATCAATTATCCTACCTATCTTCGTGTCGTCGGCGAATTTGCTCATATCACTAGTAATTCCCTCATCAAGGTCATTGATATATATTATAAATAACAATGGGCCTAAGACTGATCCCTGTGGAACACCACTTGTTACAAGTCCCCATTCGGATTTAACCCCATTTATGCACACTCTCTGCTTCCTATTGGTGAGCCATGACTCGATCCATGACAGCACTTTTCCCCCAATGCCATGAGCTGCCACTTTCTTTAACAGTCTCTGGTGCGGTACTCTATCAAAAGCCTTACTAAAGTCTAAATAAACAATATCGAATTCTTTATCGTGATCAACAGCCTCAAAAGCTTTACTGAAGAAGGTTAAATAAAATGAAACATTACTTGCATTTGTGTCCTTTTACTTAACATCTCACACACCATAGAGAAGATCCTTTACCATGTCAACAACTGCAATCAACTTAAAAATTAAATCAGACAATGAATTGTGACCACAATTTATTGTCTTAACGTTGTCACTAAGATCCTTACTCCCACACCTCCCTCCTCACACTCCCACACCTCCCTCTTCACACTCCCACACCTCCCTCCTCACACTCCCACACCTCCCTCCTCACACTCCCACACCTCCCTCCTCACACTCCCACACCTCCCTCCTCACACTCCCACCTCCCTCCTCACACTCCCACACCTCCCTCCTCACACTCCCACACCTCCCTCCTCACACTCCCACACCTCCCTCCTCACACTCCCACACCTCCCTCCTCACACTCCCACACCTCCCTCCTCACACTCCCACACCTCCCTCCTCACACTCCCACACCTCCCTCCTCACACTCCCACACCTCTCATTCCTGAAGAAAATTCTTGGGTAGCTTTGAGAAAAGGTTGGTTTTGATAAGGATTCGCCTTGTATGGGCCAGTAGGCCTACTGCAGTGTACTTCCATTTTTATGTTCTTCCCAAACCTTCCTTCCCTTCCCACATCTCCCTCCGCACACTAACACACATTCCGACTTAACCAGCGCCACATAAAGGAATCAGACCCCAATGTAAGAGGATTCTTGCCGATAACTGTCCGCAAGAGATAACCTGACCAATTCCTTAAAAGAATTGCTCACTAGCCGGGATGTGGTGCATATGCTGGACTGCCCGTTGCTGGCACCAACAGCCTGGCCATGTCATCAATAAGATGCCTGGTTTCAGACCAGACCGAGTGAGAAAGGGGATGATATATATGAATGGTATACAGTACCGACGAGATGAAAAATTAGACACATGTACAACATCTGGGTATCTTTATTTGTAGACGTTTCGCCCTCCAATGGCTTTATCAATACAAGGACATAATATGAAGAATATAAGGGGATGATCTCCAACACTAACAAGTAAATAGATCCACCGACACATTAGGGATAAGATTAATATAATACGAGCAGGTAAACAGTGCAAAGGCATTCCATGTGATACAATGATGTAGTCCTCCAATAAGAGCAGTGTTTAACCAGCCATTAAGAGAGTCACTCGGGTGGAAACTAATCAACCTGGTATACACAAAGCCTTCATCATCTCGCTAATTTATAAATCAAAGCTTCTAATTCAGACATCAAAAAGACCTAATCACACACTTTAGAGAGGGGGAGGGAGAGGGAAGTGGAGGGGTTATGTTTTTGATATCTGAGTACTGGCTCTAGTATTTGTTGACCCAAAACTAATGGAACGGCATTAATGATGCCTCCATATTACCTGCCCTGCTGGCCTTTGCAAGCCAACACGATACTTTTATTAGATTTATGGGGAAGCGTTAAACTCGTACGAATCATATATCTCCTGTAGAATGGGAGGAACTCAGGTCTGATTCACGGTAGGGGAAGAGAGTACCAACTTGAACCTAGAGCACTGCACCAGCATGAGGGTCACTCCACTATGGAAAGGTTTAGTAAAACCACGGAACAGATGGAGTCTGAGCGAGTCGTAAAACTCAAGGCCAGTGCGTAAACCACTGGGCCAGCTGGCTACAATAGGATTCATCCAACTAGGTATATTTATACACCGAAGTGAGGTTAGGATGGACCATCACTGACCACAAATGCAAGTTTTTACAGATGAATCGCCAGCGTGGCTGGTGGGAGATTCATCAGTAATACATTACATCTGGTAATGCCTTACAATACTTGTATTATGCTCTCTGGACTGGAGAAAAGAGATGCATGATAACAGACATGGAAGATATCAAAATGGTATACAATACCGACAGGTTGGTAAGTAAGACACATAGGCAACAGTTAGGCATCTTTATTCCGAAACGTTTCGCCTGCACAGTAGGCTTCTTCAGTCGAGTACATGGAAGATACTTGAGGGGTCTGGTCCCCAATGTGCACACTGCCATAATTTACTGGAATGAGAGAGATGGGAGAAAGTGTGGAATTAAGTCAGTGAGCAGTAATGTCAGTGACCATTAGAAAACTGTGCCAACATCCATCGTCCACGACTCTTAAACCGCTATCAGCGGTTTAAGAAGAAACTGAGACTGCTGCATAGAAGTACCAGATCAAGCAGGTTGTGACAGCTATTTAGGCCTGTAGGCCGCTGGCACCAACAGTCAGGTTCACTATGAACTCAACGAGATTAAAGGCTTACCTTTGATATACCTTTGAAGAGTTTCGAGAGTATCTACTCTCTGAGCCCGGCCATGGGCCAGGCTCGTCTGGTGCTTGCCTGGTCAACCAGGCTGTTGCTGCTGGAGGCCCGCTGCCCCACATATCCATCACAGCCTGGTTGATCTGGCACCTGGTGAAGATACTTGTCCAGTTTCCTCTTGAAGGCTTCTACACTGGTTCCAGCCGTGTTTCGGATATCTTCTGGTAAGATGTTGAATAGTCTGGGACCCCGGCCCGAGCTACGAAGGTAGAAAAATCATCGCAATATATTACAGTTCTGTAACGTTAACAATTCCCCTCGGTACCATCTCCAAAAATAAAGACAAATATAGATCCGAGATCCACGAACACAGAGGAAGTGGAAACCAAACCTGAGTAACAAGGACATCCCACCCAGCAACACCATCATAGGTCAACTTTCACTACCACCTCACCTATCCACATCCATCCACACAATCCCCCCCACCCCACCAGGTCCCTCAAGGTCGACCAGTTGGTGCGAGGCTTCTCCCTTACCCCTACACATCCCCTCCACTACTACCTCCCTTCCCCTATTACCCTGGTCTTTCGTCCTCCCTCTCAGTGCGGGTGAAACTGTGTACATTATGGGCATGTAGACATGTGTATATAATAACTATACTCGTATACATTTAGGTACAGTTCTTGTAATATGCGTGCTGATGGTCTACTTCTGTTATTGCTATTATTATCTTTCTGCAAACTAGGTTAGCTAGCTGGCCTCTCTGATAAATTAGTGCAGTGTAATACAGCTTAGCCCTGCCTAACTTACTGAGTCAACCTACACTGAGTGGGTATTGCTTAGTCCAAGTGAAATAGTTTACGATGCTCACACTCCTTGATGCCAGGCTACTGCAATTATATGTATTCTTAACCACAATAAATATTTATATATACACACACATTATGTCGTCCAAATTTCCTTTCCTTCCCTCCCTCTTTCCTATATATTATTTTTGTTGGCCCGTTCTGTAATGAAGATCCTCGTACAAATTACGTTCCTCTGTTCATGGATGTGGGAGATGGTTATTCCAAGTAATAGAAACTACAGATCTGTTGGAACGAAACCTTTGAAGCTGCCGTAGCTGCTGAACTTTTAATATAATTTTTGAGTGTCTTCATTTCCTTACAGAAGTCTCTCCCAACTCAACGTGAGAGACACTACGCATGTAACCCATCCTGTGTGACACAATATAACAGGGAAACATTGTAAGAGTTTGTAACCAATGTGTAACTATCATGTAGAATTGGTTAGCAGCACACTGCTAATGTATCCAATTTGGCTAAATCACTCAATCGCTCTCTTTTGGCGATCATGAGAACCATACGTACTGGAGCGACAACCATACGTACTGGAGCGACAACTATACGTACTGGAGCGACAACCATACGTACTGGAGCGACAACCATACGTACTGGAGCGACAACCATACGTACTGGAGCGACAACCATACGTACTGGAGCGACAACCATACGTACTGGAGCGACAACCATACGTACTGGAGCGACAACCATACGTACTGGAGCGACAAGTTGAAAATCAAGAATGATGAAAAGGAGGAGGAAGAGAGTAAAGAAGAGGAGGGGAGAGGAAAGAACAGGAACATACATCATACGAGTATGACAGTATTATTGTCTCGTATACATTAACATTCAAGCAGGCACTCACATACATCATCTCATGAAGAACCCCTAAGAGTAATGAATGCTAAGACTGATAAACACAACGACGATCAAAATGGCATTCCACCTTTTCATTTAAAATCAGGTACACGTCTTAGTGTTGACGGCTCCGTTTAGGGCAGGAGAGATATCAGCTGAGATCACTCATGGCCCGTATAAAGCCAATATAACATTTAAATTACTGAGAACGCCTCAAAATCCTAAATATGTACTAGCTGGGGAGGAGAAACACGTGATAAAATATATGAAGGAGGTTCTTGAGGGCCTAGTTCAAAATCTGCACACTGCCATAACATACTGGAGTGAGAAATATGGGATAAAATGTCAAATAAACACAATGAAAAGCAAAGGGCGCCGCGGATACAATAGAACACTATATCAACATCCGTGACCCCAGACTATTCAACCTCTTACCCATCAAGGACTGGGACACGGGGGCGTTGATCCCCTTAACACCCTCCAGGTAGAATACAGACACTGCTAAGCCAAGTGTAGAAGCCTTCATGAGGAACCTGAACAAGTATCTACACCAAGAACCACATGAACCAGGCTGTGGTGGATATGTGGGCCAGCGCAACGCCACCACCAACAGCCGGGTTGATCAGGCAAGCCTGTCCCAGGGCCAGGCTCCGGGAGCATGAACACTCAAAATCCATCAAAGGTAAGGCATCCCATACGACGATGATGATGACAATAATAATAATAATGTAAGTGGCAAAGGAAAGTTAATACTGGGAGAATACTATTATTATTACACGACGCTGTATAACCCATGATGATTTAGCGCTTTTAATAATAATGATGATAATAATAATAATAATAATACATTCATGAAGAAACGCTAAAACCATACCTGTAAGGTTACCTGCGGTAGATTTCGGGGTCAATGATTATTCAAGGTGTTCAGTCTCCGACAAGGCCTCCCAGTTGCTGGCCAGATCAACCAGATTGTTGGTGCTAGCCGCATGCAGTCCAATGTACGTAACACAGCCCAGCTTATAGACATGGTACTCCGCCCCAAACAGATTACTAATGTGTCAAGGCCTTTGTGGGTTTTCACGTGTTTTCCAGTGAACGGAGAGATGTTCACTACCATGTAATGATCTGTCATGAGTTCATCATACATCTAATCAATAAGATTTCGGGTGAAGTCAAGTCCATTATGGCTGACAAGTGTAATTCAGATGAAGTTAGTTACGTGACTCCAAAGCTTCAATACTGTTGGTTATCCTAGATAATTTACACATATGTTACTATGCGCAAAACAACCAATGTGAACAAATAGTGAAATTCCAAGCGTTTGATAATGTAAGAGATCACGAAAACGCTGGAATTTCACTATTTTTGTTTTCACAGTGGTTGTTTGGCATACTGTAACATCACGTGTTTACTGTGATCTTATTACAACCTATGTTACTATGTATGATAATTGTATTTGTGTGTACCTGTACCTAGAATGTAAATGTGAGACATCTATCATTGGTGTCTACCTGTCATATTTTTTGTGACTTATATATATCATACACAGCAGCTGCAGTGGTTTTTGTCCTCGACTCACAACTGAAAGATCCAGCTTAAAACCAAGGCGAGGTGGGACAGTCTCGTTACACTTGAGGTTCCTTACCAGTACTGAGTTAGTTGGGTGTTATTATTATAATCAAAAGAAGCGCTAAACCACAGGGGTCATACAGCGAGTGGGGTGTTGTGGGTCGAATTCCAGGAAGAACTCCAACTGAAATAAACATTACGCTTAGCTTAGCTTTTCTTTGTTATCCTGAGTTAGATCAATCTTTCTTGGTGTCAATAATGTGAGTGGGAGGGAAGAGTCTTCCATTTTCTTTACCGTGCTGCTAGCACCAACAACCTGAGGGATTGATTACCTCAAGCTGCTCCTCGTCTTCCACCGTTCTTGTCTGTAATAGACTGAAGACGCCACTGGCTGGCGAAACGTTTATTTATAAAGATTCCCAGATGTTGCACAAGTGTCTCATTCTTCAACTTAGTTTTCTACACCATTTACATAACCAACAATCTGTTTGATCAGGTCATCCAGGGGGTGACCTGGTCTGGGACCAGGCCGTAGTAGCGTCACACTCGAAACCGCCTGCAGGTAATATTCAGGTCATCACACCAATCTATACCACCATTTCAATACCACAGTATACCCTGTCTTCACACCACGCCTCATGTGTGTAGAATTAAACGTTGCGCTTATTACCTGACACCTCCCTGCCAGATGTGTTGCAAATCTTTTTTTTTTTTAATTTGCAACGTATCCTAACCCAAAATAAATTTTGTGTGTGCAGGGAACGTTCAAATATTGACGCAGCGACGTGCGGAACTCAAGCTGTACAATAAGCCTCAGTTTCACAGCTAATAATTTACTTTCTTCACTTGTTAACCTTAGTATTGTGTATAATAATCCAGTAAATAATCTTCGTATTGTGTATAGTAATTCAGTAGATAACCTTGGTACTATAATAATCTAGTAGATAACCTTGGTACTATAATAATCTAGTAGATAACCTTGGTACTGTCTATAATAATCTAGTAGATAACCTTGGTACTGTCTATAATAATCTAGTAGATAACCTTGGTACTGTCTATAATAATCTAGTAGATAACCTTGGTACTGTCTATAATAATCTAGTAGATAACCTTGGTACTGTCTATAATAATCTAGTAGATAACCTTGGTACTGTCTATAATAATCTAGTAGATAACGTTGGCACTGTCTATAATAATCTAGTAGATAACCTTGGTACTGTCGATAATAATCTAGTAGATAACCTTGGTACTGTCTATAATAATCTAGTAGATAACCTTGGTACTGTCTATAATAATCTAGTAGATAACCTTGGTACTGTCTATAATAATCTAGTAGATAACCTTGGTACTGTCTATAATAATCTAGTAGATAACGTTGGCACTGTCTATAATAATCTAGTAGATAACCTTGGTACTGTCGATAATAATCTAGTAGATAACCTTGGTACTGTCTATAATAATCTAGTAGATAACCTTGGTACTGTCTATAATAATCTAGTAGATAACGTTGGCACTGTCTATAATCATCCAGAAGATAACCATGGCATTGTGTATAATAATCTATCATTGCAATATGTCACATCCGCCTTCGTTCTTTCTTTGAATGTTCAATGTTCTATCATGTTCGTTCTTCATCAGCATCTTCCCTCTTCTTCGCCTCCTCCTCCTTTACGCTTACTACACATCTCCCTCCTCATATACCCAATCCACCTTCCCTCTCTGCCTTCCGGTTATCCACCTGCCCCTCACACCTGCAGGCGTTGCGTGCGCTGACTACCGCAAGATGGTGACATTTCATTCTGAGAGCGGCAAGGTGACCGCCCCTGTAGGACACGCACCTCCCAGGACACTGTCACTGCCTCCAACACACACTTCCCAGGAAACACTGTCCCACAGTGTGTACTACCTTCTCAACATACCTCCCAGTAATCACTGTTATTCACAATACCTGCGTATATTACATTACAATCAAAGCTTGATCTTGTAGATAAGCACGATGCCTTGAGATGTACTGGTGCCTTACTCACATACTACTCTCTTCCACAAATTAAGCATATTATTAGATGTGTTCATTCCGTTAATGCAGTTCTCCCCGGTAGCCAGTTTTTCTACTCCCGCAGCCGGCTCTGCCTCTGATATATCTTTGATGAGTTCCGAGTTTTTTCTACTCCCGGAGCCCGGCCATGGGCCAGGCTCATCTGGTGTTTGCCTGGTCAACTAGGCTGCTGCTGCAGGTACTAGGTAATCACTCACCAAGGATTCCAGCTATAACAGCTCATTTTTCATTTTAAACAAAAGCTTGGGAATACGAATGCTCTAAGGCAGTACGATATGAACACGTAAGGCTCCACATGAATACATGAAGGATGCTTCCGGGGGCCATTGCCCCTAAGGCCCGGTCCCAGACCAGGCCTCCGCTTGATCAACCAGGTTATTGGTGACCGCACACTGTCCAACGTACGAAGCACATCCCGGCTTGATAAGCACTGTGTTGAGAAGCTTGTTCAGTTCCCTTTTTAGGACAGCCAGATACTTTTGGTAATTACCCTTATGTACTGCGGGAGGGAGTGCAAGAGTCGAGGATCTCTGACGAGTTCTCTTAGTGTAATCATGTTCCTCCTTTTTAGTAGAGGTGCTTTGCATCGTCTGCCAAGTCTCATGTCATATAAAATGATTTCGAAGCACAGGTTTGGGATCCGTCCCGCCAGGATTTCCCAAGTGTAAATTATTATGTACCTTTCTCGCAAACGTTGAAGGGACTTCAAACGTTCCCAGTAATGTAGGTGTTTGAGTGCTAACGGGCAGTGAAGGTTCTCTGTACGTTTTCCAACTCGGAAATCTCGCCTGCCTTGAAGGGAAGTCGTTAGTATACAGCAGTATTCTAACCTAGAGAGAACAAGCGACTCACAGAGTATCATTGGCTCGGCATCTCTTGTCTTGAAAGTTCTAGTTATCAGGCCTATCGATCCTTGAATGTGAGTGAGATCGTCTGACATTACTCCCAAGTCTCGCACATGGGATTTTCACTATTTTGAATTATTTAAGTTTATCATGTACTCTGTTACAGTCTTTATTTCATTCATTCTTCCTCAGCAGAGCAACTGAAACCTGTCCTCGTTAAACATCATATTGTTGTCTGAGGCTCACTGGAAAACCTGATTTATATCCGCCTGAAGATTCACTGTCTTCGACGGACGCCACTCTCATAGATTCTGGAGTCATCAGAAAAGGATGTTACGGTGTTATGATATATGTTTTTGTCAATGTCGGATAAAAGAATGAGAAACAGAAGTGGGATGAGTACTATCCTTGAGGAACAGAGCTTTTCACTCTGGCGACCTCCAACTTCACTCTGCTTACTACTACTATTTAGGTTCTATTTGTTAAGTTAAATATCCATCTGCCAACTCTTCCAGTTATGCCTTTGGCACACATTTTGTGCACTGTCACACCATGGTCATATATGTCGAACGATTTTGCGAAAGCAGTGTGCATTACATCAGCATTTAGCTTGTATTCCATAGCATCCAGGACCGCGTCGTTATGATCCAGTAGTGAAACACAGGAGCGACCTGAAGTGTTGTGATTCCATGTGATTGGTAGTCTTGCTTCTTAGGGCCCACTGAAAGATTCTGATGTGAGGAGTTAGCGCTATTGGTCTACAGTTTGTCGACATTACTTAACTGGCACCTTCGTACAGTGAGTTACATCAGTGGTTTTAACTGACTGTGGGATGATACCAGTGTCCAGGCTCTTCCACGAAATACTAAAGGCCTCAGAAAGTAGTTTCTTACCATTTTTGATGAATATGGAATTTCCAAGAGTGAGGGTGACGTCAGTGAGGTGGAGGTGCGTGCAGGTGACGTCAGTGAGGTGGAGATGACGTCAAATACTGTTAAACAAGTAGGCCTTCCGTGAAGTTACCATAGTTTTTATGGAGACAATTTTGAAGTAAGTTTTTGTGGCATATAAAGTAATGTCATCAGTTCTCCCTGTACTAGTGAGAGGATGAAGGAAGGTTGTGACATGATGTCGGTGACTTTAATTATTTTCCCTCCAAAATGTCATGATATTTTGTGTAGGAGACTCGCGCCTTCCCGGTGTACGTTACTGTTTGCTTGCACAACATCTTGAAAGACGGTTAGTTTAGTTTTCCATATGTGACGACTCTTGTGTGTTCAATGATTCTTGTGTTCAAGTTCCTGTCAGTCTCTCATAGGTAGAAACATCTGTAATCTTTACAAAGAATTTCATAACTCTTAGGGTGTGAGTAGGGATTGCTTTCTAATATTCGTTGAAAATATTGTTGCCGATTTTGTTGGGATAATGTGTCCCGTGGCTCGGTTGGTAACAGCTCACACAATGAGTGTCCGGGGTTCGATCCCAGGTGCGGGTGGAAACGTTAGACATGTTTCCTTGCACCTGCTGCCCCTATTCCCATAGCGGTTAGTAAGCACCTGGGTGCCTACTTACCGCCGACTGAGTAGGGTAACAGCTCTTAGCCTATAAAAGTAAGAAAACAAGAAGTTACTGTACTGATGTACCTAACAATATTGCTGAGGTCCTGCGATATTTACTGGAAGCTCAGGACGCGAGACGTGCTCAATGAACTGCGCAATGCATCATGTGTTTACACCTACGCATATATAAGAGTGCTCGGTAAAGGAATAATTATCTCTTTACCGGGATTTTTAGTGATGTTCTCATAAGTGAAGTGTTTGCTCTAGAAATATTTGTTGACACTAGTGCCCTTACTTGGGTATACAAATCTGGGTATCCTAATTGGTAGAATTAAGTAGGATCTCCCAGTGTAACTGTCGAGAACTATAGTACCCAACCTCAAATCTATTCACAAATAACCCTGAGACGCCACTTTTCCTGATGAAGTATTCCTGGAAGCTCAAGTAGTGAAATATATTTGGCTGCGTCAGTTGCTTTCCTGTACACTACCAAGAGTTCCCTGCTCACACACACACACACACACACACACACACACACAAGGTTGACAGAGACAGAATGTTCCAGAGATGGGACACAGCAACAAGGGGACACAGTTGGAAGTTGAAGACTCAGATGAATCACAGGGATGTTAGGAAATATTTCTTCAGTCACAGAGTAGTCGGGAAGTGGAATAGCTTGGGAAGCGATGTAGTGGAGGCAGGTTCCATACACAGCTTTAAGAAGAGGTATGATAAAGCTCATGGCGCAGGGAGTGACCCAGTAGCGACCAGTGAAGAGGCGGGGCCAGGAGCTATGTATCGACCCCTGCAACCACAACTAGGTGAGTACAACTAGGTGAGTACACACACAAGCCATCTACTCCATATGTATTGTTTATATCGTTTAACTAAACGTAAATACTGGTTAACATGCGTTAACCTAACCCGACTCAGAATATTTTTCTATAGAGGCTTAGGCAGGGCAGAGATAAACGAACTGTAATGCTACAATGTATTAGTGTAAACAAAAAAAAATATATATGGAGCGCGCAGCCTTTGTCAGAAGAGGAATATATCTTCTCGCCATACAAAAACTGGTCACTTATGTGATGAGGAAAAGGGTGAGGCATGGGGAAAAGAAAAAAGGTAAGGGATGAGGAAAATGAAGGAAAAGGTGAGGCACGGGGAAAATGGCGAAGGAAATGTGTTGCATAGGGGAAAGGAAGAAAGGTGAGGCATGGGAACAAGGGAGAAGTGAGGAGGGGGGAGAAGGAAGGGTGTTAGGTAAGGTTCAGTAAGGCTATCATACAAAGGCTGTCAAGGAATGAAAAACTGCGGGTACGGGCGGGGCTGCGGGTACGGGCGGGGCTGCGGGTACGGGCGGGGCTGCGGGTACGGGCGGGGCTGCGGGTACGGGCGGGGCTACAGGTACGGACGGAGCAACGGGTACGGACGGGGCTACAGGTACGGACGGAGCAACGGGTACGGACGGGGCTACAGGTACGGACGGAGCAACGGGTACGGACGGGGCTACAGGTACGGACGGAGCAACGGGTACGGACGGGGCTACAGGTACGGACGGAGCAACGGGTACGCACACAAAGACTTGGCTTTGCACTTACGCAGAAGTGAGCAAAGTTTGCTAGACAGAGCAACTACAGCCATCAAGTAGCACAAATGAAGTAAGACACTTCAATACAAATCAAACTCTCACCCCCCAACACGGACGGTTCCACTAACACCAATTACACGATCAATACTAAATTGCGAGTGTTAATAACAAGCCAGCCAGCACCAGAGGAAAAAAAACCTAACTTTAGAATCATCATGAATATCCGTCTCCATCCCCAACAATTATACTGCCACTCAACAGTGGAAACACACGGGATATTACCAACACATGTACTCTCACCACTACTATTATTATTTAGTTACTACCACGACCACCACCCTGCTGGCAGGACACTCACTCACACAGCTTCAAAAGTAGGTATGATAAGGTATGAGAGCCCAGAAATCAGTAATGTCAGAGTAGTTTAGGAGGCGGGGTCCAGAGCTGAGGAAAGACCCCCACAAAGACAACCGGGTAAATACAAAACATCACAATAGCTCCAAGGACCCTTCCCCACACACACAAAACAATGTATGTGTGTGTGTGTGTGTGTGTGTGTGTGTGTGTGTGTGTGTGTGTGTGTGTGTGTGTGTGTGTGTGTCGAACTCATTTAAAATTAAGCCCTTTCTAATTTTCTCTTATACGTTTAAAGATATTTTTTTTTCATTATATTAACGAAAAAAATAATAATTTTGTACCAAAAGAACCTTAAAAAACTTACCTAACCTTATTATAACAAGCGTAATTTAATTTAGCATAATCCAACTAAATATATTTTAGATAAGTTTACAATAATTTAATAATAAACAAACACATTGAAATATATGTTTTTCGTTGAGTTCAGAATGATTTTTTTGCGAAATTATTGCATACACAAATTTTCATTTGCCTTATTCGGCAAGAGCGTTGCTATTTAAGCCAAAATAGCCAGTTTTACCTATTCAGCAACGCCGACCAATGTCCAGACCTGTACACACTAACAATACCACCATCACCATACTGATACCACCACCATACTGGTGATACCACCACCATACTGGTGATACCACCACCATACTGGTGATACCACCACCATACTGGTGATACCACCACCATACCGGTGATACCACCACCATACCGGTGATACCACCACCATACCGGTGATACCACCACCATACCGGTGATACCACCACCACACCGGTGATACCACCACCACACCGGTGATACCACCACCACACCGGTGATACCACCACCACACCGGTGATACCACACCACACTGGTGATTCCACCACCACACTGGTGATACCACCACCATACTGGTGATACCACCACCATAATGGTGATACCACCACCATACTGGTGATACCACCACCATACCGGTGATACCACCACCACACCGGTGATACCACCACCACACCGGTGATACCACCACCACACCGGTGATACCACTACCACACCGGTGATACCACCACCACACTGGTGATTCCACCACCACACTGGTGATACCACCACCATAATGGTAATACCACCACCACACTGGTGTTACCACCACCATAATGGTAATACCACCACCATAATGGTAATACCACCACCACACTGGTGATACCACCACCATGATGGTAATACCACCACCATAATGGTAATACCACCACCACATTGATGATACCACCCCTCCCACTATACAAACCGGCCTAACCACGCATAACTTCAATAAAAATGGATGACACAGCCCTGGCAATGAGTATCAATTACCAGGACACAAAGTTATTAAAAGAGTCACTATTGTTGACAGTGTTCACTCTGTGCTTCCTTGCTTGTATATGCAAGCACATGCGCTAGCAAATGCACGCGCACGAAAGCGTTTACAAGTTAGCAACAAGATCGTAAGAGCTAAATGGAATAAAATAACCAAGGGCAGACATGGAAATAACATGAAAGATACTCAAGAGGATTTAAGAGCATAATACCTTTGATATACCTTTGAAGAGTTTCGAGAGTATCTACTCTCTGAGCCCGGCCATGGGCCAGGCTCGTCTGGTGCTTGCCTGGTCAACCAGGCTGTTGCTGCTGGAGGCCCGCTGCCCCACATATCCATCACAGCCTGGTTGATCTGGCACCTGGTGAAGATATTTGTCCAGTTTCCTCTTGAAGGCTTCTACACTGGTTCCAGCCGTGTTTCGGATATCTTCTGGTAAGATGTTGAATAGTCTGGGACCCCGGATGTTAATACAGTGCTCCCGTATTGTCCCCACCGCACCCCTGCTCCTCACTGGATTTATTTTACACTTTCTCCCATATCTCTCACTCCAGTATGTTGTTATGGCAGTGTGCAGATTTGGGACCAGGCCCTCAAGTACTTTCCATGTATATATTATCATGTATCTCTCTCTCCTCCGCTCCAATGAGTACATGTTCAAGACTTGAAGGCGTTCCCAATAATTTAGATGTTTCAATGGCCTCCTGGCCTAGGCAGGTCCTTCTCGGAACCAACCCTTCCAGCCAACCTAATTGTTTAACCTTTTTCGAGAGGCGAGAAACGTGTACACGACTGTACAGATGGACACTGAAGTCACAGATGGGTCACAGCTATGTTAGGAATTATTTCTTTTGCCTCTGGGTGGTCAGGAAGTGCAATAACCTTTACGACGAAGTAGTGGAGGCAGGCTCCATACATAGTTCTAAGAAAAGGTATGACAGGACCTACTGCGCCAGGAGGGAGAAAATCTTCCAAGTGGCAGGGCCAGGAGCTGAGACTCGATTCCAAGAATCACAAATAGGCGAGTACAAATATCTGAGCACAAATAGATTAAGATCAGCGCTTCGATTCTGCACACAACCCAAAGAACCCGGGTTTAATTCCTGGTCAGGGCAACCCATTCTGGCACTACTACTGATACTCGTGCACATTTCAACGTTGCCTGCTGGTGCTCAGTAACCGCCCTGCCAGTCATATGGCAGCAATCTTTTTTTCCAAAGTGTTTATCTAAGGATAAATGTTGTAGGCTTGTGTAACGTGACCTAACTTACAATGAAGAAAATGATTTAAGCTGAGAGGAGCGTTAAGAAACAAATTGAAACTATATGCTGCCGCTCTACCATAGCTTCCTCAGTTATAACTCACGAAATCGTAATAACACGATTGCAAACAAACCATGGAACAGGTGGGATTTGAACCCATGGCGAGTGAGTGGTAAAACTCCAGGCCAGTGCCTAAGTCACTGGACCAGCTGGCTACAATAAAATTCATGTAACTAGGTATATTTCTATACAGCAGTTGTCCTAGTGGTTGAGCCTGGCCTGGCGCTACGCTTGTCTGCTGCTGGCTTCATCAACCAGACTCCTGCTATTGGCGGCCCACTGACCCATGTATCCATCACAGTCATGGCTGGTTAATCTGGTACTTGAGCTGTATGGTTGGAAATTTCTGACGGGATATACCTTTGAAAGCTTTACAGAGTTTTCCTACTCCCGCAGCCCGGCCTTCAGCCAGGCTTGTTTGCTGCAAATGAAAATTTGATCTTAGGGCTCCAGGGGTGTTATCCCAGGTGGCCTGGCCTTCCCTGGTGCTTCCACAACCATCAATGGGTAACAAACCTCCGCCAGGAACGAGAAATTCAATATTAAAAATTTGAATAAGACATTTTATAACTAAAACTACATCTTCATATGGATAATAATTAAAAAAAGGAACATGTAATTTTTCTTGCATTTCAAACCTCTTATATTATTATTTTTAAATAATTGAAAACTAAAAATGTGATTTATCTATAATGTCAAAATAATTACTCAGTCACATAATGGGATTGAAAACTTTTGACAATATTAAAAAACTTTAAATATTAATTTTGTTTACTATTTTCCGCCTATTCCATTATTATTATTCTCTCTTTCTCCTTCCCCATTCTTTTACCTTCCTCACCTCCTCTCTTCTTCGTTACTTACCTCCCCTACCTTCGTCACCCTCTTCTCCCTCCCCATATTCCCTACAGACTAGTTTGTCCTTCCTCAAATTTCTACTTCCGTCTCCTCTATTTCCCTTCCTCCTCACAATGTTTACCTCTCTTTCTTCCTCTTATTTCTTGTCAAAACTTTTCTTCCTCCCTCCCCACCTCGTTCACTTCCAGCAGCATCAAGTCAACTATACAAATTTAACGAGACCTGATACTCACACCAACTCCTCCTCCTCTTTCTTCACCTCCCCATTTATTCCCCCTTTCCTAACCTTATTTTCTCAGCTCCTCCCATTACCTTCCCACCGTTCTTATTCTCTTCCTCACCCTACTATCCTTCTCCCTACGTATCCTACCTTCTTCCCCACCTCCCCTACACCATGTCAATGCCTAACTTCATTTCTCTTTTCGATTCTCTTTTCAAATTCCCTTTTAGTCTTATTCTCTGTATTTTGATTTACTACTTCTTGTACGGTGTATCTGTCCATTTTACTGGGAGATGGGCGAGGCCTGATGAAGGGCTCGTTATCCAAGGAATTGGAGCTACCCTCCTCATTCCCCAGGCGCTGTACGACCCATAAGGGTTCAGCGCCGCCCCATGAATATATTATAAACTTTATTTATATGAGCACTAAATTTTGTACAGTTACCTTCAATTGTTTTATTATAAATATAACATTAAATCCCAGATATCACATTTTACCGAATATTATTCAAGACTCATCCACTTCCTCCCCTCCCCTTCCTCCCCTCCCCTTCCTTCCCCTACCACCCTTTCCCATCCCTCCCTCTCTCTTCACATCCCACCCTCCTTTCCGCATCCCTTCCCTTTTGTGACAACATAAGTTACACCAGCAGCAGCAGCAGCAGCAGCAGCAGCAGCAGCAGCAGCAGTAGTAGCAGTAGCAGCAGCAGTAGCAGCAGCAGTAGCAGCAGCAGTAGTAGTAGTAGCAGCAGCAGCAGCAGCAGCAGCAGTAGCAGTAGCAGAAGCAGCAGCAGCAGCAACAGCCCGTGGCACCTCTGTTTTCTGTGTTTACACTAAACTTTTCCCCCATCACTCACTCTAATTCGTTATTGTGCAGATATGTTACCAGAACCTCATGTATCTTCCATGTATATATTACCAGGTATTTCCCATGTATATTTATGTTTAATGCGATATAAATAACGTGGCAAAAAATATTTAACCAAAACAAGACTCGCCGCAATGGGTTGAAGTTGGACAAATTTAAATTTAGAAAAGGGTACAGGAGAAAGCAGGTAACAGTTGTGGACTAGCGGAACAAACTCCCGATAGCGTTATTGAAGCGAATACCTTCAGTAACTTTAAAAATAAGTTAAACAAGTCATGAGTGGGATAAATGGTATAAAATACAGACACGATGAAAAAACAAAAAAAAAACAATGCAATATAATGTGATTCTTTATTGACTACGTTTCGCCCACACAGTGGGCTTTATCAAGTCACAGATCTACCTGGGTGAAAAGCACATGTACTCGTGTACTCTTTACCCAGGCTGATCTGTATGTGACTACATCAAGCCCACTGTGTGGGATAAACGTAGTCAATGGTATAAACCTTGGTAATAAATATCGCCAAGTTGAGCGATAGTCAATAAAGGATGGCGTTATAGTACTGCATTTGTGTTTATTTTTCAAGTATTCCTTTATATTCTTACCCTCTCCCCGCCTAGAGTGAACACTCGTAGCGCCACTCAGCCCTCTCCCCGCCTAGAGTGAACACTCGTAAGCGCCACTCAGCCCTCTCCCCGCCTAGAGTGAACACTCGTAGCGCCAGTCCTCTCCCCGCCTAGAGTGAACACTCGTAAGCGCCACTCAGTCCTCTCCCCGCCTAGAGTGAACACTCGTAGCGCCAGTCCTCTCCCCGCCTAGAGTGAACACTCGTAAGCGCCACTCAGTCCTCTCCCCGCCTAGAGTGAACACTCGTAGCGCCAGTCCTCTCCCCGCCTAGAGTGAACACTCGTAGCGCCAGTCCTCTCCCCGCCTAGAGTGAACACTCGTAGCGCCACTCTGTCCTCTCCCCGCCACTCTGTCCTCTCCCCGCCTAGAGTGAACACTCGTAGCGCCACTCTGCCCTCTCCCCGCCTAGAGTGAACACTTGTAGCGCCACTCTTCTTTTCATATGCCAAAAACAAGGCAAAAACCACTTCTAGTATAGGGCCCCTGCTCAGACAAAACAGATCTTACACAGATGACAACAAAGAAATGAGTGAGATACTGAAATCTCAATATGACTGTGTGTTCAGCGAGCCACTAATCAGTCTAAAGATAGATAATCTAAACAATTTTTTCATGAATGAGTCTCAAAACCCTGAAAATGTATGCCAAATTTCTGACATAACCCTAACTTCTCTAGACTTTGAGAAAGCCATCGACGACATGCCCATGCACTCAGCCCCAGGCCCAGACTCGTGGAACTCTGTGTTCATTAAGAACTGCAAGAAACCACTCTCACAGGCCCTAAGTATGCTATGGAGAAGGAGCATAGACACAGGTGAGATTCCACAGTCACTGAAAACAACGGATATAGCCCCACTCCACAAAGGTAGCAGCAAAGCAGTACCTAAGAACTATAGGCCAATAACTTTAACGTCCCATATCATAAAAATATTTGAAAGAGTTCTAAGAAGCAGGATAGCAAACCACCTGGACTCCTACTATTATATGGTCTTAGATGCACTGGAAAACAAACAGAATGCAGATGTAGTATACACAGATTTTGCAAAAGCCTTTGACAAGTGCGATCATGGTGTAATAGCATACAAAATGCGTTCTAAAGGGATAACTGGCAAAGTAGGCAGATGGATTCTCAACTTTCTAACCAATCGAACACAAAGAGTAGTGGTAAACAGAGTTCAATCGGATGCTGCCATAGTAAAGAGCTCTGTCCCACAAGGCACAGTACTAGCACCTATCCTGTTCCTCATTCTCATATCAGACATAGACAGGGATGTAAACCATAGCACTGTATCATCCTTTGCAGATGATACTAGGATCTGCATGAGAGTGTCATCCATTGAGGACACGGCAAATCTCCAAGAAGATATAAACCAAGTTTTCCAATGGGCAACAGAGAACAATATGATGTTCAATGAAGACAAATTCCAACTACTCCGTTATGGAAAACTGGAGGAAATAATAGCTAGGACTGAATATACTACAAACTCTAATCACACAATAGAGCGGAAAAGTAATGTGAAGGACCTGCGTGTGGTAATGTCCGAAGACCTCACCTTCAAGGAACACAACAATGCCACTATTACATCTGCGAGGAAACTGATAGGATGGATAATGAGAACATTCAAGACAAGAAATGCTAAGCCAATGATGATCCTTTTTAAATCGCTTGTTCTCTCTAGGCTGGAATACTGCTGTACATTAACATCTCCATTCAAGGCAGGTGAAATTGCAGATCTAGAGAATGTACAGAGAACCTTTACTGCACGTATAAGTTCCATCAAACACCTTAACTACTGGGAACGCCTAGAAGCACTAGAATTATATTCACTGGAGAGTAGGCGAGATAGATATATCATAATCTACACCTGGAAGATTCTGGAGGGACTGGTCCCTAATATGCACACAGAAATCACTCCATACGAAAGCAAAAGACTTGGCAGACGGTGCAACGTACTCCCAGTGAAAAGTAGGGGCACCACTGGTACACTAAGAGAAAACACAATAAGTGTCCGGGGCCCAAGACTGTTCAACAGCCTCCCACCAGCCATAAGGGGCATCACCAGTAGACCCCTGGTTGTCTTCCAAGAGGGAGCTGGACAGATACCTAAAGTCAGTGCCAGATCAGCCGGGCTGTGGTTCGTACGTTGGACTACGTGCAGCCAGCAGTAACAGCCTCGTTGATCAGGCCCTGATCCACTGGGAGGCCTGGTCATGGACCGGGTCGCGGAGACATTGATTCCCGGAATGGCCTCCTGGTAGACTCCAGGTAGACTCTGTCTTCTTCCCGCCTACAGTGAACCCTGGTGGCGCCACTCAGCACAAGCGGCGACCACACAACAATCATAACAGATTTTTCCACTAAAACTCAGCAACTACAACATTTATAATCTGCACTTAATACATCAAAAGATTCATTCATAGCTGTTCAAATTGTCTATAATTAACTGCGAAAGGTATTATATCCCCCGAGAGAGACTGGGGGGCAGGAGAATGACGCAGGGAGGAGGAGGGAAAATGAGGGAGGGTGGGAGGAGGGAATGAGGATTGGAGGGAGGGGCAAGTGCTGGAACTAACAAAGGAATTCATAACTCTGGTAATTTAGTTTTAATTGGGTTGTTAATTAATTGGATATTCTACTGCCTGTTACCTTCACTTGGGCAGTTTTTGGGACGGAATAATGAAATGTAGGAACATTGAGGTGGTGAGGGTGATGGTAGTGGTGGTGGTGATAGTAGTGGTAGGTGGAGGTAGTTGTGGATATAATGGTGGTAAGTCACCAGCACTCGTAGCTTCTTCACTCCTAGAGTCTGTACTCTTCCTCGGGGCTGCTCTAGACTGTACTCTTCCTCGGGTCCGTTCGAGACCTCTTTCTCGGGTCTGCCATCTCAAATATCCATCCCGTATTTATATGGCCTGAACTCCATCAGTAGCTTGCTGGACCACAAGCACAGCCTGTCTGTGTCTCGGCACAGCCTGAGTAGCCTGCTACTTTAAGTCTCACCTGTTGCTTGAGTGGTTAATGGGGTTTAAAGCCTATCGACTCACGAGGGTAATTAATGCAGCATATAAATTGCAGAAAAAGGGTGGAAGATACCCAAATGCTATACAAGTGTCTCAATTGCCACATTTAGAGATGAATCTCTCGGTGTATATACCAAGAGACACCTTCCGGTGTATATGAGACCTCCCTGTGTATATATTACAGATACACCTTCCGGTTTATATGAGAAAGACCTCCCTGTGTATATAACTGACGCCCCTTCCGGTGTATATGAAACACCCCAAGTGTATATGAGTGACACCTCCCAGTGTATAAAACTGAGACATACACTACCCGGTGTATATATACTTGCGTATGACCTGTGTGTCCGTGTACCGTCTAGTGTCGTCAAGGATATATTGAGCTGCTGGTCTGTATTTAAAAACTGACTCACCACTTGTACTTACAGACGACATGCATTGACTCACCACTTGTACTTACAGACGACATGCATTGACTCACCACTTGTACTTACAGACGACATGCATTGACTCACCACTTGTACTTACAGACGACATGCATTGACTCGCCACTTGTACTTACAGACGACCTGCATTGACTTACCACTTGTACTTACAGACGACATGCATTGACTCACCACTTGTACTTACAGACAAGTACTGACTCATCACTTGAGACAATACTCGGCCTCAACGACGACACTCATGACTTGCATCTTGCTCCCACGACATGTCACTCATTACTCCGACGACGACGACGACGACAACGAGCGCTCAAGCACTGGGTCAATACTTAATCAGGTTAGAGGGCGACGAGAGGTCCTCAAGTAAGGTTGTAAATTGTTGAGTGATGGTCCTTAGAGGTGTTCAGAGGTGGTACTTGAGTGTGAAGCCAAGAGTACGAGTGCCAAGTGGCACTCCAGAGTGACAGGTTCCAGCTACTTGAGTACAAGGAGCCACAGCGCTACCGTGGGATCGATTGTGTGTACACACCAACGTTCACACGCGCACACATCGGCGTCCACACATCGGAATGCACGCAAATCACTCACACTCAAACACAAACACACACACAAAAGTCCTTCGAGCAGGGAGAGAGTGAACTAGTAGCGATCAGTGAAGAGGCGGAGGCCAGGAGCTGGGACTCGACCCCTGCAACCACAAATAGGTGAATACACACAATCTGGAGAGTGTAGTAGTAGACAAATAACCCGCACATAGAAGAGAGGAGCTTAAGACGACGTTTCGGTCCGACTTGGACCATTTACAAAGCCACACTAACAAAAAGAAGAGAAGGAGGGAGTATATATAGAGGCTCCTCTCTTCTGTGTGCGGGTTATTTGTGTATTGTTCCAGTCACGGTATTGTGCCTTTTTTTGTTATTTGTGTAGTAGTAGAGGCAGGATCCATACATAGCTTTAAGAATAGGTACGATAAGGTTCTTGGAGCAGGGAGTGTGGACTAGTAGCGATCAGGAAAGAGGCGGGGCCAGGAGCTGTGAAATGACCCCTGCAACCACACACAGGTGAGTACACACAGTGACAGGATGTTCCAGAGAGGGAACACAGAAACAAGGGGACACAACTGGAAGCTGAAGACTCAGATGAGTCAAAGGGATGTTAGGAAGCATTTCTTCAGCCACAGAGTAGTCAGGAAGTGGAATAGTGTAGAGAAAGATATAGTGGAGGCAGGAACCATACATAATTTTAAGACAAGGTATGATAAAGCTCATGGAGCAGGGAGAGCAGAGACCCAGTAGCGGACAGCGAAGAGGCGGGACCAGGAGCTGAGTCTCGACCCCTGCAACCACAATTAGGTGAGTACACACTCACTAATACGTCCACATCTTGCTTTGTACAAGCATATACACATACCTGAAGCAACCCCCCCACACACACATCTCTTGTGTACATACAGACAATCTTAAGATGCCTCTTAAGATGAAGTAGTTTGCTTACCTCCTTGTACTCACCTAGTTTTATTTGTTGGGGTTAAATCACAGCTCCTCACCCCGCCTCTTAACTCTTATCGACTGTTTTCAGAAACTTGTGCGCTACCAGTGTTAGCTGCTTGAAAAATGTATACGACAAATTGGCTGAGACTGAACACCGCTAGTATAAACTCTACCACGATAACAAAACTTGCGTAATTACCTTCACACACGACTTAAACATTATCAGAGACTTTAATAAATAATAACCTATGATATACCTGTACCCGGCCCTGGGCCAGGCTTGCCTGGTGCTTGCCTGATCATCAACCAGGCTGTTGCTGCTGGCGGCCTACTGGCCCGCATATTCATCACAGCCGGGTTGATTTGATACTTAGTTAAAGGACGTTTCTGGGGGCAAGGAGGAAATCAATGCCCCAGCGTCCCCGGTCTCAGACCTGGCCTCCTCGAGGATTACGACCTGATCAATTAGGCTGCTATTGTTTGCCGTACGTAATCCATGTCAGAGGTACTGACTGAGTTTCCTCTTAAAGATTTCTACACATGGACCAGCAATGTTTCTGATATCTTCTCACAGAATGTTGAATAGTCTGGGGTCATGGATCTTGAACAGTGTTCTCTAATTGTGTCCACACTACAATATAGAAATACCAGGTGAGACATACTCATGACGTACAAGCTACCTGGGGGACTAAATCGACTGGTTTGTTCAAACTGTTTGGAGATGCCGGCAGAAGCCAAGGAGTATACAGGTGACAGTTAAAGATGATAAGAACAATCAGACTCTTCAACATCATACCAGAAGATATGAGAAACACGGTTGGAACCAGTGTAGAAGCCTTCAAGAGGAAACTGGACAAGTATCTTCGCCAGGTGTCAGATCAACCAGGCTGTGATGGATATGTGGGGCAGCGGACCTCCAGTAGCAACAGCCTGGTTGACCAGGCAAACACCAGAGGAGCCTGGCCCATGGCCAGGTTCCGAGAGTAGCTAAACTCTTGAAACTCTTCAAAGGAGTGGAGAGTCGGTAGAACGAAGCCAAACACTATCCACATTTCCATGAGTATGACAAGCGCCCTTCACCAACACTAAAACTCAAATGGCAGTATAATTTAAGGCAGACAAAAAAAACACTATGCCCTACTTCGAAAGTTGCACAGAGTGACTGTGGTTTGTTTTCATCACAAGACCAGTACAAGCAAATGTCAAGAATGTAGGGCAGCAGCAGCAGCAGCAGCAGCAGCAGCAGCAGCAGCAGCGTCTCGTGCATGTAGGAAAGTGGTGGCTGAGTCACAAGAAAATTGCCAGCAATAATTACAATAATCGTATAATTACCGATAATGGCACTTATTACCTTAATAGCCTCCCAGACACTTATCCCTAAAGCTGTACACTTAACACGACCGTCAACATTACTGACAGGGGAGGGAGATACGGATGAAGTTGGAGGACACGGGAGAGGTTGGAGATGAGGAAGATACACAAGCGTGTACACAACAGTGTATATAGTTAGTTAGCAACTCTGTCCTCGTGAGAAAACTTACTGAGTGTCTGCTTGCTGCTGCCGATGAGCCAACTGTGTAGCTAACATTCTACTACATGTTGCTACCACCAATAGCCTGTATGATCAAATCATAAACCAGGAGGTTTGGTCAGAATCCGGGCGGCGGTGGCAATGACCCCGGGAACCATCAACAGGTAAATTATTTCCACAGGATATTTGAACCTGAGATATTACTATCCAATTCTTTATTGATGTTAGGCTACAAGATGCTGCATGGGATATACCTGTGACTTGTTTCGAGAGTTTTCCAGCTCTCTCAGTCCGCCCTGGGGCCAGGTTTTTATGAGTACTTGTTCTACCAAGTTATTGCTGATGGCAGCCTGGTGACCCATAATAAAAAAAATTCCCACCTTTACATAATTATTCAAACATGTGAAAAACAACTGTGGAACGTTGTAGTGAAACAGTATACATGATATTCATAGCTCCCACCAACGTTGTAGTGGAACAGTATACATGATATTCATAGCTCCCACCAACGTTGTAGTGGAACAGTATACATGATATTCATAGCTCCCAATAACGTTGTAGTGGAACAGTATACATGATATTCATAGCTCCCACCAACGTTGTAGTGGAACAGTATACATGATATTCATAGATCCCACCAACGTTGTAGTGGAACAGTATACATGATATTCATATCTCCCACCAACGTTGTAGTGGAACAGTATACATGATATTCATAGCTCCCACCAACGTTGTAGTGGAACAGTATACATGATATTCATAGCTCCCACCAACGTTGTAGTGGAACAGTATACATGATATTCATATCTCCCACCAACGTTGTAGTGGAACAGTATACATGATATTCATATCTCCCACCAACGTTGTAGTGGAACAGTATACATGATATTCATAGCACCCATCAACGTAGTCCTCGTCATGAAGGACAGAGACAGGAGAGTCCATGAAAAACAACCATTGAGTTGAATGTTAGTGTTAGGCCTTTCATGTTGCAATCAACACATCAGGAGCTCGCAATGTTGCAGATATGAGTAGGAAGTATAATTAATAATATATATATATATATATATACACATATACATACAAACACACGTAGACAATTACTGATTAAATAAATACATGAAAATCAGAGCTCAGTAGACGGCAGCAGCGACAGAGTAATTACCAAGAATAAATCTAGACGCTAATGGAACTAATTAAAGTTTAATGTACAAATCAATGAGTATGATACTGTGGGGGCCCGGGGGGAGGAGTGGTGGGGATATAGACTAGCGGGGAAAAAGGGGGGAAAGTAGGGAAGGAGACGAAGGGAATGGAGGAAAGAGGTGGTGAGGGGAAACAGAGTGAGAGGAAGGGAGGGGACATGGTGTAGTGTAGAAAGGGCAATGGAGAACTGGTAGAAATCTGAGTAACAGGAAGAGGTAAAAGGGAGAGAAGGAGAGGGAGGGAAGAGAGAGATGATAAGAGAGGGAGAGGTAAAAAAAAAAAAAGGATTAGTAATGGGAAGAACAGAAGAATGAAAAAGAGTAAGAAAATTAAGGAGTAAGAGAAAAGTGAGAGAAGGTGATTGAGAAGTGGGAGGAAACAAGTAGAGGGTAAAATGTAATGGAAAGGTTAAAGGAAGAGGAATGTGAGAGGATAAAAGGAGGAGAGAATTAGAAGTGAGGAGAGGGAGGAGAAGGTGAGAGGAGGGAGTGAGGGGAGGGAGGAGTGAGGGGAGGGAGGAGTGAGGGAAGGGAGGAGTGAGGGAAGGGAGGAGTGAGGGAAGGGAGGAGTGAGGGAAGGGAGGAGTGAGGGAAGGGAGGAGTGAGGGAAGGGAGGAGCGAGGGGATGAGAGCGTGAGGGAAGGGAGAGAATGAGGGTAGGAAACAAAGTGAGGGGAAATAATCTTTCCTACAAACCTACGAGAAGGATCAGTTAGAGATTAATGTTTTGTTATAATTTGTAAATAATAATAAGGGTAGTAATTAGCTCTGGTGCTGCAGTAATGAGAAGTAATCAAGATGATAATCTATCGCCTCAGTCAGTTCATTTAAATGACACAAACTGCTGCTTCCACTCAACAATGACATCACTTCCAATTAGTGAGACTCTCAGTACAAATAAAGAACAAGACCAGTTCCAGTCACAGACCTGTGGCAGGTTTCTAGAGTTCTCTGCAGTCCGGCCTGAGAGCAGACTTCACTGTTGCCTGCCTGGCTGGCTGGCCGGCCAGGCTGTTGCTGCCAACAGCCAACATATTAACACAGTCATTATTATCTAGCTCATCTGGCACTTGCTTCATAGAAATCCTGGAAGAAGTTTGAGTGTCTACATTTGTTGCAGTAATATTTCTGATATCAGCTGGTAGCAGTTGAAGAGTCTTGGACCACGTATGTTGACTGAGATAAGCTCAGTCTACAACACAACAGTCATCAAAGATTTGTTAAGTTATACCATGAATTAAGGAAAGATCCTGGACTTCACCTTACGAAACAGACAAAGCAAATGCGATAGTAATTATGGACAAGGTAGATTATATTGGAAAAATGAATATGTTATTATAAGATGGGGGAACTTACGTGCCTCTTAAACTGGTAAAAGACTTAAGAAAATTTTTCTTATAATGAAGGCAGAAGTTTTTAGGAAGCTCTCTGGAAGGTGTTCTGGGGGTCAGCGCCCCCGCGGCCCAGTCCTTGACCACGACTCCCGGTGGATCAGGGCCTGATCAACCAGGCTGTTACCGCTAGCCGCACGTAGACCAACGTACGAACCATAGCCCGGGTGATCCAGGCCAGTGCGTAAGACACTGGGCCAGCTGGCCGAGTAGCTTACGCACTGGTCTGGACTTTAACGACTCACTCACCATGGGTTCAAACCCCACCTGTTCCGTGGTTCGTAGAATATTCAGTGTAATTTAAACATCAAGGTATGAACTAGACAATGTGGTGGTTAAGACAGACATGTAAATACACATTCAGACGTTTAATGTTTTAAATGTCTTAATCTGTGATTACGTCTCTCCACAACTTGGTATTACCATGCCAGTTCAACCGAGGTAAAGACAGATCACTATACACAGTTTCAAGACTCGGTATGACCTGGCTCTGGAGGCCAGGAGTCAGTGAGGTCGGTCGATAAGAGCTATGAGGTAAGGAAAGGAGCTATAAATCGACCCCTACAAACTAGGAAGCTACAACTATGTACACTAATCAGATGCAATACTAAAACATTTTATGCAGATAAAACTTCCAAAAATTACAACCCAGTGACTACATAAAATTTAAATGGCCACATAAATCTGCCACAACATAAATTTGGTAAACAACGTGCCTTAACACAACACAAACCTCACTCGCAAAACTACAAACAAAATAAATCCACAATCTGGTTTCTGCCGGTCAGAATTCCCTGTAAATTCCTGGTAGATTAATTGTTTACTATTGCCAGAGTGCTTGAACACTCGTAGCTCAGCTGGGGTCCTGTCTGACCAGCCAGGCTACCCGGCTTGTAATACACATCACAACCTGGTTGATCAAACATCTTTTATATAAAAACCTGTCTAATTTAGAGGCAAAATAACAGCTCATTCTTAATAGTTAGCAGAGATAGCAACAGCCTAGTTGTATTTAAGTTTCCTGAAGAATGCTTCCAAGGGTCAACGCCCCTGCGGCCCGGTTCTTGACCAAGCCTCCCAGTAAATCAAGGCCCGACCAACCAGACTGTTACTGATGGCCTTGCGCAGTCCAACCTACGAGCCACAGCCCGGCTGTTCAGGCAATAGTTTGAGAAACTTATCAAGTTCCTTCTCTTTTGAACACAACCAAAGGTTCGTTGGTAGTTTCCCTTATGTACCGAGGGAGGGCGTTGAAGAGTCCGGCACCTCTGACACTCGTTGAGTTCTCTCTCAGTGTAAACTTGAAACCCTTAATATGTACGTCACAGGTAAGGCAAAATGAACATAATAAAATCCTTAGTCAAAATATCCATTCGCTAACAAAATTGAAACTGATCATTAGTAGGCAGTAGACCCGTAAGTTAGAGAATTAGAACCTTAGAAATAAAACGAAGTCCTAATGATGAAATTAAGACATGTACAACATGTGGGTATCTTTATTGTAGACGTTTCGCCCTCCAGCGGTATTGTATATCATTCTTGTATAAAACGAAGTTCTAATCAGCCGCAGAATATTGAGCTAAACAAAACAAAAAATCCTTTTTTATCCCACACAAACACTACAACCCCCACACCCCACACAAACACTACAACCCCCACACCCCACAAACACTACAGCCGCCCCCACTCCCACACAAAAACTGCCCCTTTCAAAAACATAAATGTTGCGGGTGAGGCATTGTGGGCGGGACAGTAATCCCAAGATGAGCGTAGAAACAAAGATACTGGAAATCAAATAAGAACAAATATAAAATGATTACCAAAAAAACAGAGGATCCAATCGCCCGAAGTCACGAAATATTTGAGACTTAATCCTCAATCATGTTCAGGACACAGGGTTGAATCATGAGCAGTAAATATGTAGGCAGGTAAACACTGATTACCTGACTCAGGTCCCCTCCACTAGCACAGGTCCCTAGGGAGGGAAGACCAGGTCCCCTCCACTAGCACAGGTCCCTAGTGAGGGAAGAGCAGGTCCCCTCCACTAACACAGGTCCTCAGTGAGGGAAGACCAGGTCCCCTTCACTAACAGGTCCTCAGTGAGGGAAGACCAGGTCCCCTTCACTAACAGGTCCTCAGTGAGGGAAGACCAGGTCCCCTTCACTAACACAGGTCCCTAGTGAGGGAAGGCCAGGTCCCCTCCACTAGCACAGGTCCCTAGTGAGGGAAGACCAGGTCCCCTCCACTAGCACAGGTCCCTAGTGAGGGAAGGCCAGGTCCCCTCAACTAGCACAGGTCCATAGTGAGGGAAGACCAGGTCTCCTCCACTAACACAGGTCCCTAGTGAGGGAAGACAAGGTCCCCTCCACTAGCACAGATCCCTAGTGAGGGAAGGCCAGGTCCCCCTCCACTAGCACAGGTCCCTAGTGAGGGAAGACCAGGTCCCCTCCACTAGTACAGGTCCCTAGTGAGGGAAGACCAGGTCCCCTCCAGTAACACAGGTCCCTAGTGAGGGAAGACCAGGTCCCCTCCACTAGCACAGGTCCCCTCCACAAGCACAGGTCCCTAGTGAGAGGAGACACTCAGAAAGGTTCCCACTCACTCACAAACGTAACTATTCTCCTACAAAGGTCACTACTCTCCTACAAAGGTCACTACTCTCCTACAAAGGTCACTACTCACCCACAAAGGTCACTACTCTCCTACAAAGGTCACTACTCTCCTACAAAGGTCACTACTCTCCTACAAAGCTCACTACTCTCCTACAAAGCTCACTACTCTCCTACAAAGCTCACTACTCTCCTACAAAGCTCACTACTCTCCTACAAAGCTCACTACTCTCCTACAAAGCTCACTACTCTCCTACAAAGCTCACTACTCTCCTACAAAGCTCACTACCTCCTACAAAGCTCACTACTCTCCTACAAAGCTCACTACTCTCCTACAAAGCTCACTACTCTCCTACAAAGCTCACTA